>QNGE01000567.1:236662-257538 GCA_008508345.1 Paragonimus westermani
TATTATTATTATTATTATTATTATTATTATTATTATTATTATTATTTCGGTCTATCCGATGGTCATACTAATCAGCTTCTCTCAAACTGTGAGAATATTGCTGAATTTTCTCCAGGAACTACTGCGGTGGCCGTTTACAAGAGAGAAATAAGTGAGAAAGCCACAAACTACTGCCACATTTTCCCATCCAAACATTGACAACTATTTTATGTTTTTGCCATCAAAATTTGCTCAACCAACTTTCCTTTCTGATAGCAGCTTTTTCCATGTTATCAAGCATGGCTCTGGTGGTAAGTGGAAGCTTTTCTTTATTCCTTTTCAATTCCCAGATGATTTATCTCAGTATTCAGCAGAAGGTAAGCAAGTGAATGTGTTCTCTTAACTGACATTGTGTTTTTCTGTGAGTCATCTACCGGTTCTCAAGAACCTGATGTGCCATTGCATAGCGCCGGAAGTCATCAAATGATCGAGCCACTACTAACTGAAATGGACCTTCGCAGTCTTAGTTGAGAGGGACGTGTCGAGCAGACGTCGTGTTTTTGTAGAGTTCCGCTGAACTGTATGTTGTGGCTGTTCCCGCTAAGTAGTTGGCTTACCTTCTAACTGCACCTCGCCTCATGTTCGCTGAAGACTCCAAGATTTTCAGCACTCCGACCCTATAAAATCTTCGAAAGGGGTTGGCTAGTTTGTCTGAGTGATCGGGTGGCTAGAAGCTCCTGTTGAACATTGCCAAAGACACTCACTTTGTTACTTACGACAAACCAGGTGTCGGGTGTTAACTTCTAGATCAAAATCGAAAACATGGATTACCTAAGTGGATGGAGCGGTGTGTTCCGAGATTCGTCGTCGTGACAATCAGGGACTTGAAATTAGACGTACGGTTGTTGTATAACTGGCCACAGCAACAGCGCTTCAATCAAAGAATTTCAAAGTAATCACACCACTATACAAAGGACTCAGCAGAACGCATCCGCGGTATTACATTCAGTGGTATATCCCAAGTCTCAAAACTGACATGTAATTCTTGAAAAATGCCCTAGAATTAGCCCTCGCAATAATCCTTCTGATGTGTGCGAACTGTGACCGCAGTAAGATGTTGGAGAAACTAGTCAAGCCTTTCAGATTTCCTCATGGATTTATCAGTGTGATGGCAGAAAAAAACATTATTTTGGGGATCAGACACCCTAAGCGTATTGAAGAATCAGAGGACCTGGCAGCCATGGCTTCCGCAGCTAGTGGGCTTAAAAGTTATTGCAAATGGAAAACGACAATTTCGGAGCGAGTCCTCAGTTTACAAATATTTTTGGAACTATTATGATTTCAAATTTCGGTCAGTCGTATGCTAAGATTATTGAGGAAATAATTGGAATACACGGAACAAATGCCAGGAACGCTTGTACGGGAATGAGAAATTTTTCCGACCATTTTTACAGAAACAATTCATTGTATAGGTTAGCTTAGTTCTTCAAGTTTTATATTTGTTCATTGCAAATGTCCACGTGGGATATGTGAAACCATAATCAGATTGTAAATTTGTTGATCCACGAACTGAGAAAATTCGTTTCCATCGTTTGCATTCCCCATTTTCCCCACTAACCTGACACTTGTTCTCACTGCCTCACCCACTCCATTTTGTTTTCTTGAACTACTGTGTCACTAAATGTCCGCCGCGCGAGTGGCCATTCTTGTCCTAGTCTGCTGGCGTGTCGGTTCACCTTTGACCTTGTTGGTCCTGTTGGGAAGCTATTGACTTTGCTGGACAAGGCTATCGTCGCGAACGATTGAGGTTTGCCTTTTGTAACTATTGATGCATTTCGTTAACAGTACCGTACAGATTGTTGGATCCAATCTTGTTCTCATTTTGGGGATCCGTTTTTGGGCTACGTGTAACTTAACGATCGGACGTGAATCGTTACACAGATAATGCTGAATTTTGCGGCGTTTTGTAGATATGAGTGAAGTGGACATGTACGACCACATCATGCAGGTACAGTAATGGATCAAGAATGCTAACGCGATTGCCAATCAAGCATGATTCATGCCTCCAATCTTTTTGCTCATAAAAATTATGATTTTTCCTCTTTTTACGGAATTTCCGGTAGATATTTTTCGACCAAACTTCGTCCCCAAAATTTTAATTTCATCGCTAACTTGAATATATAAAGACGAGTACTTGCGTCAAAATGACCATTTCTGATTTATGGTCACCGTCAGGCTTGATAACTATGAAAGCCGTCACTGCCATCAACTTCACTGTGAATCGATTATCTTTCCTACCGTCGTTCGAACCGCTTGTGAATTATGGTGGGATGATATATCTTTCAAATGGTTGTTGAGATGGCGCTGATAAACCCATTTCCTGGTGTAGTAGTTGCGACATTATCATGCATCGAAATCATGTTCCTCAGCTCCGGTTCAGAAACTTCCAGATGTTAGACGGATAACGTCCCCGTGTAACAAAATGGGTAGTTGGATACTGATTGGTAATGGAGGAGGATATGGAATAAGGCTAGTAAAAATAGGCAGACTTGTTTGGATGTTCAACAGTCTCTTCGTCATTACGGAATTCTGAATACCGATGAGAGGCTGTCCTGAGCACTTGCATAAATTGCACGATTTTGCAAGTTCCTTCAAAACAGTTACATACTGATTTAATGTTTCTCCGGCCTGTCGATTATTATAAAAAAACTGAAAGCTTTCAAAAGTTGATTTTTTCCCCAAACAATACTCCCCCATTTTCTGAATAATCACGTTCGGTTCCTTGTGGTTGTCTCCGTCTTCGAAGGTTAAGTTTCTCTGATTGCATGTCGAAAAATAGCCAGCTGATATTCTCCACTGGTCTCCGTGAGACTGGCCAGAAAAAACGAGTCTTCGTACTTTTCTTTTCATAGACACCAGTGGTCCACAATCCTGATCCTGCTGTTCACATCCAGTGGTTCGGGCTGAGCAATCGTCAATGGGTTCGTCGTGGTTTTTCTTTTGTCAACTGCAATTTTCTTTTCTTCTGACACCATTTTGAGGAGCGCTATCTTTCGGAACGAGAGCAGAAATCGGTCTTAGCGACACAAAGCAAATGACAGTTTGCTGATTTTCCACTGGTTATTTTATAGACTAGACGCATAAGTAAAATGAAGAGTCACAATTGGTGCTGGCGCTTCCGCTTTCTCATTGGTCGGCTCGACTCCGCTTGTAGCTCGTTTATTTTGACGCGTGACGCACTTAAACAACTAGTTTCACTCCGGTACTCGTTATAACAAAATCCGATGCTGGAGCAGCGTGCCATGCTGATTGGTCACAGCTCTGATATACCAGTCTGTTCGCGTTGTTGACACTGAATGGCCGTAGCTTTCTGCGAATCAATACTTGACTTCGTATTGATGCGTTTGGGCACTCCAGTTCCTCTGAACAACCAGTGCAAACACCTCATTTGTATCCAAGCAACTCATCTTTATGCCCCACTGTTTCGTCGCACACTACTTCCACTATCCCCTGGTCACTGCACTGTTGCCAGTATCCCCACAGCACTTGTAACGACGGAAATCCGTAGGGAACCTATCGTCGGTTGATTTACCCTGCAGAAAAGCGGGTGATTTGCTAGTCGTTAACTTCCTCGATAGACAACCAACTTATCCAACCTACTGAAATGAACTGAAGCTCGAAAGCAAATGACAACCAGTATCTCACTTTATCTCACCTCAGTCTCCGGTATCCGTTGCTTGAAGACTGTGTACGGAGTCCACTAGAGAGTCCACGTATGTAAACATCAGAATCGACAGGTTTTGCCGCAAAGATTCTTCAAGTTTGTATGCAGTTACACTTCAGATACATCTTTCGATTGCATGTCTACGGAAGGACATGGAAGTGCAATTTAACAGCTGCTCATTCTACGAGTGGAGCAATGAATTGCAAGCGCTCTGTGCAAAATTCTCCCCAGCGTGAAGTCATTGTTTCCCGGCTTGTGTCGTCATTCCTGACGAGGAACGCCGCGTGCTGCTCCAGACTCAATACTGCTCTCTGTATTCTGCCTCCTAGTAGTAAATCTCTCCGCACACCACTGTAAATTTGGGGACATATATAACGGCCATCTAGCCTTTCATCACAGTGTCCTCTTTTCATTCCGGTCACAAATGTTGCGGCCGCTCTCTGAACTCCTTCTACATTCCTCACTTCTCTGATGCATGGGTAGTCCGCCGCTCCCCTGCACTCTAGGGTTGGTTTAACGCGCGCAACGGAAACAGTGGTTGTGATTTTAGGCAAAAGCCTGCTAGAAGACGGCTCGACTATCCCCGGAACATCATGGACTGATATGTACGCTCTGCCAGTGTCATGCGTCTTTGCTGGTGCTGGGACAACGCCGCTCGGCTTGCATTCACTTCCTGTTTGTTTCAACAGTAGTCCACGCGAGGTAATAGGCATCCACTAAATGCGTGCTCCCAGAGGTATGTACGCACACATTTTCACGTACACCAGGAGAGTCCACTCAGAGGGTCACTTCACTGGGTGACAAATATCGATCTGTAAATGATCATGCTCTTCCGATGATTTTTTGACGCGCCAGGCTTAGAGGTCACCAGCGTGCGCTAAAAGTGGCAATGCACTTATCCTGCGAAGAACATCGATGAATATCAAGCCAAGTAGTGAGCCCGGTACTGATTCTCAAGAGACCCAGCTGCACACCTTCAATCGAGGTAAGTGGATGTTGCCCGCCTTAAAAAAATAAACGCAATTTTGGTGGAAGTCCTCGGTCAAATTTAAGGTAGGGCCGGTGGCAGCAGATGCTTCTAGCATGCCTGGAGTAGTTCCACGTGGAACTTTGCTGAAGGCTTTGCTGAACTCTGCATGGGTAACGTCTTTTTGAACACTACTGGCCTTAACTTCAATCTAATACTGTCCTCCTGGAAGTGGGTTGGTCAGACAGGGACGATCTTGAAGAGAATCACGATGGCCAGAATGTTGCATCTTGCTTGCCTTCGGATACATCCAGAGTCTCCTGTCCCGAAAACATTATATGAACTCTCCAGACACAGAGGTAACACGTATCAGTCCAAAGCCAGATGGCAACATACGCTTGACATCATATTAAGTGGGAGGAGCGAGTACGTTCCCTAATCGGTCAGAAGTTCATCTTGTTGTCAAAACAAATTGAACATTAGAGCTTATGACGATGCAGGCATCTCCACAAGTTCATTCAGTGCTAGTGGACGCAGATAACCTGGGCTGGGTGACCTTACATACTGAAATTCTTCAGCTGCTCTGCAACCCCCTTCTCCTTGATTTCCACACCAATAATTCGGAAACACATGGACGAATTTGACAGGTCTGAATGAAGAACAATGCAACGTGCTAAGCCACCGAGGTCATTTTGCCTCTGAAGTTTCTACTCTATCAACCTCCTTGACGAGTGTAGGTGAGCTTGATATTAATCGCGTCTGCCGTCACCAATACGCACAACCCTTTTAAGTGCTGTCACCGATTGTGCTTCGAGACGTTCGTTGTAAACATCGCACTTCATACTCTTCGGCCCGCTACACTGGCTGGGAATATTCCTGTGGCGTTCCTATCTGAAGCCAGTTGTCCGAAACAGTCTTACTGGCCGGTTTCGTTGTATGGGACAGGTTCTTCGCTCACGGTAGAACTATGGCGGCCCTTGGCCAAAAGGGGGGGCAAGAGGAATTAGGGAAACACCCTTACCATCATATGCCGGTGAGCTTTTATTTATTTCTGTTAAACGTGAATACCTGGATTTGTCCACTCAGCAAAGTTCTCTTTTCCTCGTACCCCAGCAAACAATATTCATCAGGCGTTTTGTCCTGTCCTAAACTCTATTCCCCAGTAGTGGTATGACCATGATAGATCATGTGAGTCACATGATCTCTATCCGGTAGATGGTGGTGATTTCGATGGTCGATTACCGACCGTCTTGGGGTGGATGCTGGATCCACCGTGGACGCCTGGTTGCCGAGGCATCTTCTGGGCATACAGACGTGCTAGTGTGAATAAACCTGACAACACATCCGTATAGACCACCGTGGAATGTAGACAGCACTGGAATCTTCACCAATCCCTGGCTTTCTTGACCCTCCCACCAAGAAACAGTGAGTATCAGAGAAGTAATGCCGAAACGCCGATAGAAGCTTGGCTAGTTTTTATATTCAGACTTCCCGCAGATAACACCCATCATTCCATAATCGCGAAGCAAAAGATCCACTGTGTCTCACAATGCTTCAAAGTAACCGCTTGGGCCCGCGGGCCCCGCGGTGATTGTGGCTGGAGTGTCCCCACCCACATGTGTGAGCACCCCACGCATGTGTTGTCTGTCGCAGCGATAGAGGTGGTATGCACGAATAACCCTTTCATCGTCCGATATCCCAGCCTTGAGACATGTATACTCATATACCCGGTGATCAGGCTGACAACGACTAATTCAGTGTGTTAACATTTGCCGTTTGTTCAGCATATACTGAGCGTCGAAGTGCATTAACCGTCAAGACAATTCACTGATGGTTGCGCTATCAGGATCACTACCGAGTTTGAATTGCCCGGATGTTATTTCCGCTGGGTATGGTTACTGGAGCCCAGTTCAGCTCCGCCCTCCGCCGAACTACTCAAAACTTTTAAATAAGCAGAACTTGTTCACTACTAGCTCCAAGTACTGGTAGTTCTTCTAGAACCATCCTGAAAGTCTGTCTGACCTCCGGGCGACGTTAAGTGAAACATAAATATTTTATCCTTGCAGTCAGTATACACACTAGCCACTTTTGCAGTCCCAGACATCACTTTCATCAGTCAAGGGAGAGCCTCGAGGCTCTCTAGGCGTTGACCCAGCTTGATCAGGGCTAGTGTGATTATGTTTGCTGCGGGTTCATCTTCATCCTCACTGAACATACTCACTAAAGCCGTCAGGACTTTGAAGAGGCCATGAATTATTTGATCTTTCGGTCCAATGTTGTCTTCTCGATGAAAATTGAACAACCTAACCCAGCTCCCTTTTGGAGTTAATTTGTGGTCATTCGTGAGAGTTCAGCACTCACTGTTTGAAGGCGGCTTTTGAAATTAGGAAGGGATGGAGGGCAGACGTTCTGGATAATGAGTACCTATTGTTTTACCTCTTACTTCATAAACAGTGAGTATTTCAGCCGAATTACCTATTTTCTTTCACTGGTTTTGCCTCCTACACGACATTTCCGCCTCCACCGCACCAAAACCAACCTGCCGAAATGTTGACTTAATATTATCACAGAAAGTACAGCCTCGTGTTTCTAGTTTTCTCCTCATGAACCCTCCTTTATTAAGATACCAAATACATTGATAGACACACAAGCAACATCTACATCACTGTCAGAGAGCGTCTATTTCGGGCTAGTCAACCTGATGTCCATAGAGTAACAGCTGGAGCGGCGGAAATATTCGATCTGCACGAATTCGTTTAATGAAATTGTATAAGTCTGCTTCTTCTGAGGCACGAGCACGATGGAGCCATTCGTCGAAAACGTTGCAATGTGCTACCATTGATTGCAAACCAGAACTCATTGGATTTGTTGGAGGAAGAGAAGCTGACCAAGCTTCTCAATCCAGTTGTTATTTACAAGTTTCTATAAGTCTATGCCACACAGGAAACAAATGTGATTACGAGACAAGGAAAGGTCGACTGATTCGAAACTGTTGGGTTAAACTCTTTTTCTATTTATCGAAGCATGATACACGTACAGCTAGCCAACACTGTACTTTTACGAGCTGTATTCCAATTGACAGAACTTATATAGACCCGTAGTGCTAGATCCTGAATTCGCACGCCCAGAGTTCCCCCAACCTTATGCTACCGTGAATCGGAAGTCGCAGGGGGAAAACGGTGAATCTGCAAGCAAACTTTATATATTGATTTACACACCGTTCACAACAGACTTCAACGTAACAATTAAGGGGTGCTAGGGAGCTGGACGTGAGAACACCTTGAGCACAACCGCACAGCAGCCACCAGAGTGGAAGAGTGGGTCGACGGAAAATTCCAGTCGACCTTCAGAATTTAAACAAGCGTCAGACTGGTAAAGCGGCGTTCCTAATGGTAATAGCTCAACATTGTTATCCTTGTGAATGTAACCTACAGGAGTAGAGATAGTGCGAATTCATTACACAGCTACGAGCATAACTGCGATACTTATGCTGGCCCACTAACTTTGATTCTAGTGGTTTTTAGTAAGTTTACATATGCAAAGTAATGTGAACAGGCGCGGTGGTACAGGCAAGGCAACTCTCACGTCGCGGAATGTTTAGAATTTTGGGGACGTCGAAGGTGATATCACAGCAGACCAATGGCCCACCCAAAAACGTAAGTAAATTCTGCCAATGTGCATTAACTTCCGTGAATTTGAAACATTTTTTAAAATTAGAAAATCTGTGCTTGATTACAATTCTCATCCCGTGCATCCCGAAAGCGAGTCACTAACAAGTCGGAGACTTCTCCGTATCTGCGTACAACTCGTGGAACCTGTGTAAATTTCAAGGTTTAGTCTCAGGCGGCTTTTCAAACATTCTCCCACTATCACTCATCTCCGTTGGCATGTGTGGCTGCCGCACGTTTTTCGCCGTATTGGTTATTTTTCCTCCTCGACTCATAAATTTCGGTATTTCACGCCGTCTTATTATATTCAATAAAATGGTGGCCTAGTAAAGTCACCGGCAAACGTCGGTGTTAGCCGTATTGTTCGAGACGGTTCGAAGTGAACTACGTCACTGATTGCCCTCTGTAACATTTCGTAAGGTGTCTTCTAAAAACATCGAATATNGATCGATTGTCGATAGTGCTAACTGACAGGGTTGTATTTTGTTGGATCAGTTCCAACATACACTATCCTAAATGGTCGTTAGTGGAAAACACAGGACGGTGCACGTGTGCCCAACTGGACTATGTACACCGCTCAGGAACTCTTAAAGCTGTGGAACATCTTGACAGAACTGTATGCAAAGACCGGATCGGGTACAGCACGCTGTATGAATACAGCATGTTGTCATCGACGTAGCGCGATCCCTGACCCCAAATGCACTATATACATTAATCAGGACCTGAGGAAACCACTTTACGGAATTTCGTTAGTGTTTTAGAGGAGCCAGACCAACCAACAGCGTGCGAGATGCGAATGACAGAATGGTACCAGGATGGTAAGGAGGATTGAGAGCGGTGATGTTGAAAACTCGCGTCACATTAAATCGCAAACAAGGTGGGATATATATTCCACGTGGAATATATATCCTACCTTGTTTGCGGTTTAATGTGGCGTGAGTTTTCAACGCCATATTTCACCTACTATATAGTAGTTAGATAGCAAAAAACTGCAAACAATGATAATCGACTTTTGTGGTGAATGGGAATGCACTGGTCGAATACTAATGTTTGTACTGTTTGTCACTATTGACTGCATAGACGCAATTCAACCAAGTTCACTTGTTAAGTCCATGTTCAATTTCGTTTCTACATTACCAAGTTAAGGGGCGGATTCACCGGCGGATCTGAAGAACAAGATAAAATATCCATTGCAAGCGAAAGCCGCTGGAGGTTTTTCGAAAGCAAGGGGAGTTTAAGAGAACCGTTGAGGCATTTATTTGTAGTTACTGAACTAAGATGTCTTACCTCATATGACCTTTGGATAGACAGCAGCATGAGGAGAAAGCTTATGTTACTCCAGTTGCCACTCGTGGTATCACTGATGCCGGTTTACAGATAGGTATTCCTTTGGGTTTCAAGAATGTTTGACACTAATCGTTTGGTTTTTGTTAGAAGGCTTCTGATTCACACCGAGCGGTCATAACACCTGTGTGAAAACACCGGAGACCGGAAGGGAATCGGAAAGGCGCTACCAAAGGAGAGGGACACAGAATGATAGGTGTTCAGTGGTGGAAACTCGCCGTGTTAATAAAAGCACGTTGTTTCCACAACTTACCACTTCAGTTCCCCCAAACATGCGACGCCACTACCTCACACTCAGTTGTGTGAGATGCCCGACCGTGTACGTCTGCGCCATAGTACCCCCAATAAACATGGGTAGAAGCTCGCGTATACCTCTGACCTTTAAGCTCACACATCGGATCATCAAGCAACATGCTTGTATACACGACTTGGCGCCAAAGATAGCTCCGTATTTTCCATGACATTAAATAAGTCTAATACACTGTTGTTTAAATTGGAAGAACCGCATGCATATAAGTACTGGCTTCGTCTGACAATCCATAGTCTTTCCCATTTGTATGTGAAAGATTAGGAGGTGTTCCCAGTGCCCTATCCATTCTGATGGTAGTCTGTTTCAGCTGGAAGTAAGCGGTCAATCCAAAGCTTGTGGGGACAAGGGGTAAGCGCGTCAGTCAGTTGTTTTTAGACGCTTCCTCGTAAGAACACCTGCTATCTAATCCTGATAGGCATCGAACCAAATAAACTAGATGGTGTTTAGAGCCATGTCGTATACTTCTGTCAATGTGTGAAAATATAGTCAGCCCGCTTTAGACTAGTCTGGGACCAACCGCAACAAACGAATGGAGAATAATAAGTGTGGCGAAAATCCCCTCTGGGGTACTCGAAAGCTCGCCACCCGGAATGTGTTGTATCATTGTGTGATTCAAACAACAGGCAAAAACGCTCAAGCAGAGCAGTCTCAAAGCTTAGAATAATCGACGGAAGTCACTGATAAAGTTCAGACATCTGCTTTATACAGTGTGTTGCACGAGTGGGGGGAATATCATCGGATTTACATTGGGCTTCCTGTTACTCATATTCCTAGAAGCATGTGTGGAGGGCAAACGAGCAGAAATGGTGTGTTGTTTCCAGGCTTTTTACTATATTCGTTTACCGCAAACTGAATCTACCACGCAATTATCTTTCCTACGAACACTGTGGTTTTGTTTCTTGAGTTTACGTTATTTAAAGTACTTTCTCCACGAGCATCGTGGAAACATCAACTTTGGATTCCCCTATGGTGACCTGACTAGCTTCTGTAAGATGTTTTTCGTTCACCTTTTACTGGGACTCCAACCGAAATATTCCTTTTCACGTCTCTACTAGTGTCATTAACATTGTTCTTCCTTGTGTCTTTCCTCTCCTTTGCGTTCTCTCTTCTGTTTTGGTGTTGTCACTCCTCTTTATTCTTCCTTATTCTTTTCATCAAAATCAGCTTTTGCCTCCAAAGTAACGGGCAGCTGTGATTGAATTCAATTTGCACCCGCTTGTATTTGCGTTCACCTTCTATACGTTCATCGATTGAGCAGGATAAGTCAAATTTTCTCCACTCGTGAATTCATTAGCTGCTGTGTAGCCACTGTTCAATTTTGTTATGGACGACATTCTGGAGGGTGCGCTTCGTGAATCCAGTGGACTTGGTGTTGAGCTTCTTCCTGGCGCTAGATTGACCGACCTGGAGTATGCGGACGACATTGTCTTACTTAGCCCCTCTGCCGAAGACATGCAGACCATGCTGAACAAGGTGAGTGACCGGGCTGGTCTGTATGGAATGCACTTCGCACCTTCAAAGTGCAAAGTGCTGCTTCAAGACTGGGGCATTTCCAACCCTACTTTCTTCATTGCAGGTAATCCGCTTGAGACTGTTGACAGTTTTACGTACTTAGGTAGCACTATCTCGTCAGCCTGTAATATTGCTGATGAGATATCAGCGAGGATAGCAAAGGCACGAGTTGCCTTTTCCAAACTGCGTCATCTGTGGCGTCGAAAAGACGTTCGGTTGTCGCTGAAAGGAAGGGTCTATAATGCTTGTGTGCGTTCCATTCTGTTGTATGGTTCGGAAACGTGGCCTGTTCGCAAGCAAGATATCAACAGGCTTGCTGTGTTTGACCATCGTTGTCTCCGCCACTTGGCCCACATTAAGTGGGCTGATCGTGTGAGCAATGCGGCAGTTCGCCGGCGCGTATTCAGGAACGTTCGGGATGCGCGATCAATTGGTCAACTAGTTACGTTGCACAGCTTGCGATGGCTGGGTCACGTTCTCCGTATGCCAGCTGAGCGTTTACCGTACCGGGCATTATATACTGAGGGCACTAGCGATTGGGTTAAACCGCGTGGTGGTCAAGCAACAACGTGGTCAGGAAATATGAAGACTTTGACTGCTCCATTGAGCAAAGTGGGCAGGCATCGCCTGCCTGGCTGGGGTCCTCGTGATCACTCAAACCGTTGGTTAGAGACGCTATCCGAGATGGCGGTGTGTCGCAGTCAATGGCGTACCTGTATCCATACCATTTCTAGTTCTTCCATTTAGTCTTCTTCAATCTTTTTTGTCCTTCGTAGTACTCTTTCCTTTTAGGATATTCCACGTCACTGTTGAGGTGAGCGGCGGCCCGAGCCACAGTACCTTTTGGTCAGGCTCATGGCTGTTGTTGTTGTTGTTGTTGTTGTTGTTGTGTAGCCACTATTTTTAATTGTGTATCTATTGCACACCAACTTAAAGCGTAACAGTTGTATAGACTCCTCGCCTTCTTATGTGATACCATTGAACAAGCCAGTCTACCTTTTTTTGCCTCAAAGGCACTACACCTGTGAAGAAAGTTCTGATCAAGAATAATCCGGGTTACCTCACTGACATGTGGCGGGGCGTTGGCAGAGTAGTGGTTGGAGAAACGTTTGTTAGTTACCGGTCATGTACCCGTGTAACGAATTGATCCTTAGTGAGTGACTGAAAGAGTGAAGAGAAGACAATTCCTGATAGGAAGGCTCTAAACAACCAGAAAACGAGGCATGTGATCTGTAACATAGTAAACGGAAGGGTAGATGAAAATACTAATATATGGAAGAATCAGTAGGGTAGGAAGGAGAAAATACGGTGTAGAAATAAAATATGACAACCTGCTTTCAATTAGCCCCTTGGTAATTATGCTAGAGACAATCACACGTCAGTGTCAAGGTGCTTCTCAGCCATCCACTGTTGGAATTAACTTCGAAATTGTCCTGGCTTCAAAGTCTATTTCAATGTGCTGGCAAGTACCATTTGTTTAACCCGGTACCCGGGTAAAGGATTGGGGTAGTGCATTGCCAATGTGCGCGTTCTCAGGCTGCGGATCGAAAAACGGCCTTCCACGAGAGGACTTACTACGAACTAAGCCGGGGTTCTTTCGGCTAATAAGCAGCTGCCGATAGTGAGCGGTTGCCCTACCAAAGCGTGGTGAATCCACAGTTGGCAACCGGGGCTCCAAGAAGATATCACACAAACCCTTTGACGATATTACGACATGACTTTTGTTACCCCCTTCGCCAAAGAGTTTCAGATATTCCAGCGAGGTATATGGGCTGCCTTACGGCCTTTCGTCTGTCTGTCACGCTGTCGGTATGACATACAGACATCTCTGGTGCCCATCAATCGTGGACAAATCCCGAGGAAGGCATGCGGATCACCTTAGTGACCACCGGATACAACAGGTATGTAAAGTTCGCCGAGTACTTTGGATGACTGAACCTCATTCGAGGAACTCATGAGCTAGTTTGGTCACCGGCCTCCAACAACAGTAAGCAAGCGTTTCAACGGTGCTGTCGGTCTTGGACTACCAGGCTGGGTAAGTCTACTACTCGAGATCCAATTTCCTCGATAATCTCCGAACTACTGTACTACATCTATCGCAGCCTTATGTTAGACGGATTGGGTATTCTGAATGAATGAGTTCCATCCGCATCACGTATGAACCAAACCATTACTGGTCACCGGCCCCCAGTGGACTGTGAATCGCATACCTAATCCTGCCACCTTGTGGGTTAGGTTGCCTTGGAATCAAAATCTCCGGACGGGTCCCACAAGCCAACCCTGTTTCTCTGTCTGAACAGCTGGGGAATATTTTACCTCCACAACTATGGACATATAAACCTACATTTATTATCGGCTTTTCCTTGTGGTTATTGTAACTCTGATCAAAGTGCCGGCGGTCGACTTTGCTCCTACCTCACATTCTACCGCACCAAACCAATCACTTCTACCTTCCACTATTTCGGTAAATAGCCGTTTACTGGGTGACCTCCAATATTGTTTCCAGACACATACCAAACACCGACGAGTAAAATTTCTTCGGCTGTCGTTGGTTCATTATTATCATCAGACACAGCAGTACATAAGAATAAACCACTGATGCTTAACTGCCACAGAACAAAGAAAAAAAGCAAACCTTATAGAGAAAGAGAGAAACAGTAGGAAGGGAACGGGAAGGGACATAACTGCCAAAAATAGCCACGCCCATATTCAAACATTCAATATCAAGGTGCTTACATCTTGCAAACAAACAACTGAGTTGTGTCATATTTTGTTCCTACACCGTATCCTCCACTTCCTTATCCGAGTGAGTCCCTCACATATATCTTTATTCTAATCGACCCTTCCGTTCGTTACATTACAGACCACATGCCACGTTTTCTGGTTGATTAAAGCCTACCTATCCGGCGTTATCTTTTCACTCTCTTGGTTATTCTTATCGGAACTATTCATAACAATTTAATCAACCAGAAAATAATGGACCGCCTGTTACTTCCGGATCGATTTGATCCTGATCCAAACTCTATGGACAGTGGCGACGTCTGGGAACATTGGTTGTATACTTTTTCAAATTTTCTCGAATTAATTGCCCCTCATACCCCGGACAAGCTAAAAACACAAATTTTGTATCCCCGGCCGTATACAAATTCATCTCTCACTGTACCGATTATGATTCTGCTATCACCACTCTCCACTCTCTCTACATACAACAAAAGAATGAAATTTTTGCACGCCACCTTTTAACAACTTGTAAACAAACTCCCAATGAAACTCTTGACCAGTTTATGCAAAAACTCCGCAATCTTGCTAAAGATTGCAATTTCAAAGCTGTCAGCGCAGAGAAAAATCAAGAGGACGCCATCCGCGATGCGTTCATAAGTGGACTCTTATCCAACTCGATTCGCCAAAGATTGCTCGAACACAAAACCTTAGACGCGAAAACCGCTTACGACCAAGCGAAAGCTTTAGACCTGGCCCAGCAACAATCGCATTCGTTCGCCCAATCTCAGTCTCCGATTTACAATACAGCTGCTACCGACACCTCACAACATACTGCCGAGAAATCCAACAGTCACTGCGAAATTACACTAGCTGCAGCCCGAACTAACTGTTTCTTCTGTGGCTATGACCGACACCCTCGCCACAAATGCCCAGCCAGAGATTCGGTCTGCAAATCATGCGGAAAACGGGGCCACTACCAAAAGGTTTGCCGCTCGGCTACACATTCGAAACACACGGCATCAATTTCTCCGTTCCTCACCTCCTCTGTCATCTCGGTTGCAGCTCCAAGCAGCCTTACCAAGGCTATCACTGAAGTGGTAATCAATGGGATAACCTTACAAGCACTGGTTGACACATGGAGCTCAGAAAGCTGTTTCTGAAGCGGTCATACTCCGAAATCAATGGACCAGACTGCCATCAAGCAACCAAATTGTCCTGGCTTCCACACAAATAACCAGCAGCACCAAAGACCACTGTATTGTTTCATTATTCCATAAAGGTACATTTTACACAGATGTTAAATTGTCCATTCTTCCCAATTTGTGCGCTGACGTGTTATTAGGGCATGACTTCCTACAGCGACACAGATCTGTGGAAATATCTTTTCAGGGTATACATCCCCCATTTTCGCTATGTGGTCTAGCTGCTGCTACTCTTCCAACTCCCTCTCTTTTCACTCAGCTCGATCCCTCTTGCCATCCAATCCGTACTAAGTCAAGACGACACAGTCACCACGATGAGGTTTTCATTCAGGCCGAGATCGAAAGAATGTTAAAAGACGGCATCATCGAACCTTCGCGATCACCGTGGCGTGCACAAGTCTTGATCACTACCAACGATCGCCACAAACGTCGCATGGTCGTCGACTATAGCCAGACTATTAATCGATTCACCCACCTGGATGCCTATCCCCTCCCTCGTATCGATGATATGGTAGAAAAAATTTCGCAGTTCTCTGTTTTCAGTACGCTGGACCTCCAGAGCGCTTATCACCAAATCCCCATAAACAAAAGCGAAAGACAATATACCGCATTTGAAGCGTGCAACGGTCTATACCAATTCTGCCGCATACCTTTTGGAGTGACCAATGGTGTTGCATGCTTCCAGCGAGCGATGGACGAGCTGATCCGTCGAGAAACGCTCATGGGAGCCTTTGTCTATGTTGACAATATTACTGTATGCGGGAAAGACGCAGTTGATCACGAAACTAATCTCAGTCGGTTCCTGCAAGTAGCTGATAAATACGGACTGACATTAAATCGAAGCAAATGTGTTTTCGCTGCCAAAGAAATTCGTCTGTTAGGTTACGAAATATCCAAAGGATCCGCGAGGCCAGATCCCGACCGGTTCGAGGCGCTAATCAAGCTGCCTGCACCTGGAAACTTGAAAGCACAGCAAAGAGTGGTAGGAATGTTCTCATACTATTCCCAGTGGTTTTCCCACTTTTCAGATAAAATCCACCCGCTGATTAGCAACAAAAGCTTTCCCTTACCCAACGATGTACTTACTGCCTACGAATCTCTCAAATCCGAACTAGTTCAAGCCTCACTCTTTTCCATCTCCAGAGATATTCCCCTCGTCGTTGAAACGGATGCCTCAGATATAGCCATCTCCGCTACACTAAATCAGAGTGGCCGCCCCGTGGCTTTTTTCTCACGCACTCTCTCTGCAACCGAACGAAATCATTCCGCCGTTGAAAAGGAAGCTTACGCAATTATTGAAGCCATCCGGAAATGGCGACATTACCTGATTGGAACACACTTCAAGCTGCTAACCGATCAACGTTCTGTTGCCTTTATGTATGACACTAAAATTGCCAGTAAGATCAAAAATGACAAAATTCAACGTTGGCGGATCGAACTATCTCAATTCTCTTATGATGTTGTCTATCGCCCTGGTACTGATAATCCCGCGGCCGATACTCTATCTCGAGCCTTTTGTGCATCATCTCTTTCTATCGACTATCTTAAAAAGCTCCATGATTCTCTCTGTCATCCTGGAATTACTCGTTTGTTTCACTTCGTTCGAACAAAGAATTTGCCGTTCTCTCTAGACAATGTCAAATCTGTTCTTCAACAATGTTCTGTGTGTTCCCAATTAAAACCGAAATTCTACACCCCCTCTAATAGTCATTTAATTAAAGCGACACAGCCTTTTGAACGTCTTAGTATTGATTTCAAAGGACCGATTCCCTCTTCCACTCGCAATCACTATATACTAACTGTAATTGACGAATTTTCCCGCTTCCCATTCGCTTTTCCCTGTCCAGATATGTCTGCATCTACCGTCATTACCCGATTAACTGACCTCTTTTCCATGTTTGGAATGCCCTCATTCGTTCACTCCGATCGGGGATCTACGTTTATGTCGCAGGAGTTGAGACAATTCCTTCATGACCGCGGTGTGGCCACCAGCAGAACCACCAGTTACGACCCACAAGGCAACGGCCAAGTTGAAAGACTCAATAGAACACTATGGAAAACTGTTTCTCTCTGCCTGCATTCCAAAGCACTGAACATTGACCAGTGGGAATACGTGCTTCCGGACGCGTTGCACGCTATCAGGTCATTGCTATGTGCTGCTACCAATGCCACTCCTCACGAACGCATGTTTCTACATAATCGGAAACCGTCCGCAGGAACTAGTCTGCCTCACTGGCTAGTTACGTCCGGACCAGTACTATATCGGAAGAATGTTCGGACTTCCAAATACGATCCCTTAGTAGAAGAAGTTGAACTGTTGGAGAGTAACCCCGAATACGCACACATTCGTCTTCCAGATGGCTGCGAGGAAACTGTATCCCTTCGCCAACTGGCTCCTTTCAGAAACACATCTGAACTACCGCAAACCATTTTGTCAGATCTCATTCCAAACTCTTCTATTGTCGACACACCCTCCATCATATCAGACACGATAGAAACTACTAGCATACCAGAAACAAGCGTTGAAGATCTTATCTCCAAGCAACAAAGAGTTAGACCTTATTCATTTCGAAATCTTGAGGCCTAAACTTGCTCCACAGTTTTGCTATTGTCGTTGTTCTAAGATAACCCATTTCATACGTTGGACACTTAACTCCTTTACTTTAAATGTTTTTTTTTCATGGCGGGGGCGAATGCCATATTTTGTTCCTACATCGTATCTTCCCCTTCCCTATCCAACTGATTCCCTCACATTTATCGTTATTCTAATCGACCCTTCCGTTCGTTACATTACAGACCACATGCCACGTTTTCTGGTTGATTAAAGCCTACAAATTTGGCGTTGTCTTTTCACTCCCTCGGTTATTCTTATCGGAACTATTCATAACAAGTTGTAAGTGGAATTAGGGCGTCGTCAGCAAGACAGCTTCTTTAGGGTTTTCACTGCCCCACGCCACAGATGACTCAGCCAAACGACTGAGCTTGGTTAGGCACCATCACACTTAACGTCTCCAGCCACCGACTCTGTGAGTCGTGAGGGCCCCGGCCCGGGAGACGGACTCGATCTACAGTGACCAACCTCTTGGTGAACAACTTCATTTTTCTACACCAGGTCATTATCTGTCCACCTCACACCTTGTACCAGTCGGCGCGTTTTTATTTCCTTCTCTATACCTCCGCCCCGGCTGTTGATTCAGCCTCTCAGGTATACAAACCGACCAACAACCTCCATGGCTACATTATCTAACATTGAATGTGAGCAATCACAGTAATCGTATGGAAGCACTCAGTATTTAGAGGCTGCAAAGTGCATTCCGAAGTATTTAACAGAACGCGATATAGCGTTTATAATTGTTCATGCTACTTGAAAGTTCTCAGACAGCAACACCTTGTCGTCAGCATAATCAACATCAGTCAACTTTCAGTCAGATAGGAGGTTCACGCCGACATCTTGTGAGTGACGAAAAAAATCCTGCATTATTTCGTCTATGACGAAATTGAACACAACTGGTGAAAAGGAGCAGCCTTGATGTACGCCGCTGCTGGTGCTGAGACTGTCAGACATTTCACCGGAAACCTCAACCTGAGCTGAAGTACGGGAACAAAGCGCGGACAGTATGTTCACACCTGCACACTTCTGCGTTTGAGCTACTCTAAAAATGTAGTTCGATCCACCGAATTGAGCGCACCTTATAAAGTCCAGGACCACGGCGATTGTTGGCCGGCGGTACATATGACGCTGCTCCAGAATTTGACAGAAAGTTAGTGTGATATATACATCCCGGCCCAAGGTGAAGCCATCCCTGTTTTCCTCCTATGTTCGCCTCCCGGGCTGCAGTGAGTCGACGAAGTATGATGGATGCCAGAACCCTAGAAATTGTTGAGATCAAACTAATTCCCCGTTGGTTTTCGCAAGAGCCCCTGATGCCTTTCTTGATTATGGGAACTATTATCACGTGACCCCAGTACGGAGGGATGATTTCCGTCGTCCACACGAGTTGAAAAAACTGCGTCAAGGCCTCTACTAAGGCCTCTCCACCTTCTTTGGAAAGTGTTGGCACGAGATCATCTGGACCAGCAGCCCTATTACGTTTGAGAGGCGAAATGCATTTGTGGACCCCAGTCTCAGTGGGTGGTTTTAAATCTACCGACTAGGGTGCTACAACACAAGTTAGTGGCGGCAACACAGTAGAAGCGGAAGGCCGGTTAACTTGCCTGTCGACGCGTTCCGCCACCGCTCTTACCTTCTGGACTTATTGTAGATGAATATGCCATCCCTCTCACTGATAGCTCCACTGACAGACGGTCGTCTGATACCAGTGATGCGGATGAACTTGAAGAATTTGGTGGTGTTCCCTAAAGCAAAGGTGGCTTCCGTTCCTTCTCTGTTAGCCTAGTCTCACGATTGGGAGTCTGGCCACGTTTCAGTTTCTTACGGATATCTCTTCTGGACTTGTTATTTGACGTTCCAGGAGGGATGTTCCGCCTGGCTTCTAACGACACCAAAGTTTTGTCTGACATCCAATGTGTGTTCAACCCCATGTACCCTCGTGCCGCATACTACTGTATCTACTTCAAGAATGACCTATGGGATCTGGATCCAGCAGCTCTTGGGGTCTTCGGAGTGAAAACTGCTCGGTATGATTTCTAAGCTGGTTTGGTGATTATGTTTCACCGATGGTAAAGCCATTTTCTCAACAGCTAGTCGTTGCTGCCGGAACAAGTAAGAACAAGACGACAGCGTACCAACGCATGATCGGAATCCAAGTACTTGCTTTAACACGAACGACAGTCTTGAATAGAACCCCGCCACCTATAACTAACGGCTGTGTGGTTTATTTGAGACCAGGCTTGATTTAAAGAAGAGCGCCAAATATAACGTTGACGTGCACGATGTCTGAAGGTGGTGCTGACTAAAGATAGCATAGCTGCAACATTCGCCGGCTTTTATCCGACTGGCGTGATGCTACTCCAACCCTGCCACCTAAACGACACGACCTCACGAAGGTGGTCGACCTGGGCGTTCGTATCTCCGGCCAGAATGAGTGTATCAGAACCGTGTGTCGACTGAAGGATGGCGGCCACATCCGAGTGAAACGCGTCTTTGGCGCCGATGTCAGTACAGTCAGTAGGATCGTAAGCAGACACGATGAATAGATTTCTGACAGCTTTACGTCTAGAACTGACCCTAACAGAACCTGCCAAGCGGACGGCACAAGGTCTACTATTAACAGGAATCCAATCTATCAGTGCGGCTGCGGCCGTCGTGCTGAGGACTACACCTACTCCAGCGTGACAGGTAACGGCGGCCGGGTAGTCACCCGAAGTGTATAACCAGTGTTGGGTAGAAAGTGAGGGTGCTTTTAATTCCATACGTTGACTACTGTCATGGATACTAGTCTCCGAAATACAACAAACACCGATATGCACCGAGTCTAACGTTCGTGCG
>QNGE01000568.1:0-92197 GCA_008508345.1 Paragonimus westermani
TCATTTGGTGAATGTGCTTCTTGTCTCCCAAACCTAATATCGGCCCAGTCTTCGCGGGAAAGTGGTTATCATTCAAAGACTGAAATGCTTATAGTGCTTTCCATCGATACCAACACAATAAACAACAAGTAATTCATGTTGAATTTTCCTGTATAGACTCGACTGTAGTGACTAGAACGCATGTGATAAAACTGGTACCCTGATCGTTTATAAGTGACTGGAATCTCATTTACATACTACCCGTTAGTTTGTAGTAGATATCTTAAGAATCTTGCGTTGACGGTCACTGATTTACAGGAGAAACCCTACTTTATCTCCATTCAACCGTCAGTGTTAAGTTTCAGTACACTTGGGAAGCATCTTGCGGTAGAATTTTTATCATGTTTAATTTGTTCGTTCAAAACTCCAAACTGCTAGTGTAAAGTGAATTTTCCGCATATGAAACTTCTATCAAAGTATCCATCGGTTGAAGAAACAGTTGGAGACACGACTGAAATACAGAAAATCTGCTGATTCTCACGTTTATCTGGTTCTTGCTGGTCAGCATTCTTATAATGTATACTAAAATAGTCATCAGGGTTATTTATACTGTCGCTACTGATTAAACTAAATTTAAGACGTTCTAGCCATGAATACCAATTTGCAAAATTACTTTGCAATTGCTATCGTTATTTGGGAGTTTATCGGGCTCTATAAAACACTTAGTTCCCCCTAGAACGAAAGAGGTGCAACAACGGCTACATAATTTATCACCACTAGGTGAAGAAATTCTCAGTCTGTGGCAGCCGTCAGGTCTCCTTGAGAAAACAATCAGAATATCACCTAAACTTGAAATGCATGAGGTAAGAAAGAAACCCGTGTTCATTCGAGGGCGGCAGAATGGCTGGCAATAAGGCTCATCCCTTATTCAATACTCCGCATACCCCATTCTCAGGTTTTATAACAAAGACAGACTGACAGTTCAGGCCTCATCTGTGTGTATCTACTCATTCATTTGTTCCTGTGCAGCAGGTTATATTGGTCGAACGTCAAGACAGCTTTCGAAACGAATCCGAGAACACCATCCACGGTGACTGAGACGCGGAGAATCACGATCGTTCAACTGTGCTATTCTCGCTCATCTGCTTGAAAGAGAACATTAGGTGAAAAATGACTAAGCTTTCAAAGTGGTATATTGCGTGGCAAGCAACCCATCAAAAGCTGTCCGAATTAGAACACTTTGTACTGCCTAGGCTATCGGAATCAGGCTGATTCACCCGATATTATGTCATCAAAAACGGTTTGTTCAGACGTTGCGTCTACCATGGCCAAAAATCCGTCTATTCGATGGCCAAATGGCGTGGTGAAACCAATGGACAAGCGTGACGTAACCGACCAATCAAACCATCGCCAACTGACTGGGCAGTGACCTAGTTTCTCCGTAATAAGCCTGATCGATATCTCGACCTAACTCTACTAACTCCTTTTATAATTGTATCGGCCTAAAGATGAGTTAACGAAAACATATGTTCGGCTATATTTCATTAGTCTGATTAATTATCTGTTGAACAACGTATAGAATATTCATTATTGAGAAATTTGTTTAGAAAACTTTCCTGAGTAACCAGTTAATTTTAGCACACCAACATCAAAAAATGAGCGAACGCTTGCAAAGAGGCCAACCTCGTCACTGCTGAGACAAATGTCACATTGGATTTGCCGAGGTGAACGATTCATCAGAAGCACATCAGCTTCTGTGCGAACTCCTCACCCTTTGTCGTGAACGTCGGATGACCAGAACTTAGTTGCTTAATGCATGTTTCTGGTCAAAAGCCTCACACATTCCTGTTTATGGATGCAAGTAGGACTGTCCATTAGGCAGGACAAAATGACATCCTCTTCCTGTTTTCCACTGTCAGTGATTAAGTCAGTAATTTATGCTTACTGTAAAACAAACATAAACCAAGGAGTAAATTCAAGAATGGTGAGGTCAGCTAGTAGAAATTCTTTGTAAAAGACCGTAATTTGTGAGTCTACAGAGTGAAAATTTTAGCTATGAAACAGTAACGCGCTTTCTTTAATGCAAACAGACTTGCCGTGGGACAGGATATCTTACTTGGTTCTCTCGTGTATATGAAATTGCTCGGTCACAGGGAACTGGAGAAAGTTTAACAGCTAAGGTTGTTTGAGATTGCGCATTATTGTGCTATGCACATTCGCAGTAGATTCCAAAGCAAAGTTTACGGGTTGTAATATTTTGTTTCACACCAACGACTAATAGCCCAGGGGTTGTACGATGGAAGTTAGAATCAGAATTAAGCAATCTACTTGATTACTATTTTCCATTTCAATAATAATTTGCGATTTTGAAACATTTTTTAAAAGACCAACGGTGTACTTTTTTCCTTTTAAACGACGAAGCGTATTCTGGGTCCCAGTCCCACGTTTAAGTTTAAAAAGTTCAGGACACTACTAGTTCACTACTTTAATCAAGTTTGTTATCTGAAAGAATCAAAATTGAAATACACAATTCCAGAAGTATGAGACTCCATACATCTTTTTAGGGTTCTTCATTTAACTCATAGCCTGAGGCACAGATTTCACAAATCAAATTGTTAGCCGTCTATGGTATGATTATAATAAATTTTCCTTGAACACATAAGTTAACCGCGTATATTTTGAAAGTATATGCGTTCAAGTGGTGAGGAATATCAAGAATACTACTACTGGGTAATCATACGCGCGGGCAGAAAATTAAGGAAAAAGAGGGAAAATCCACCAACCAGTGAACAAGCTGTGATGTTTGCTAAAGACACGTTCAAACGCGATGCGGCTGAATGATTATTGATCTGAAATATGTGCTCATTTTTGCGTGTTGCACTGAAGAAAATGTAATGGTCTACATCAAAATATCTTGAGGAAAATTAAACTAATCTACTTCGACGAATTTTTTGTTTTCATTCAGACAATAGGTTGGTTGGAACAACGAATTGCAGTTTTTATGTTGTATCTATGTTTACAGCAACAATTCTCAATTTGTGTGTCCGCACAAAATATTCCAGGGTAGGTTGAAGTTCTCTTAGATTAATTCGAGCAATATTGTTAGCATATACAATAACATAGTTTCCATAAAAGAGGTTTGCTCATTATGCTTGTAAATAAACACATATTTTAGGTCCTGTACACAATGGCAGAGAGGTGCAAGTTGTGAGGTGCATGTGAACGCTGTAAAGTCCATTTCTTTCGGTCTCTTGTTTGCTCACTACTTGCAACATCTTAAATCGTCTGGTCGACTACCAGAAAGCCCTCAGTAACGGACTAGATTGAATCTCAAGTCCTCCGTTTGAGCATCGCAGAGACACGATACATTTTTAACGGAAACCCGTAAAAACCGACGTATATGCAAGCATCCTGTCTGGTTCACGTAAAAAAGTGAATATTCCATTGTCAAAACGAACTTACGAAAGCATAATAAACTTGACGTATGTCTTCAAATCTACCGTTTAAAATGCTGTCTGGGAAATATGACTACTATTGCTCCAGACCTCAACATACACATAAACTAAATGTTTAAATCGAAAGAAAAGATAGACGTCCTTATAGCAAACTGCATAGAATGAACTATAACAAAACCGATCATATGGTTCATGCCAGTTTAGACTTTTCAAGTTGGTTTGATGGGTTGTAGTATTTTGACCGCAGTCTTCTAAAAATGGTGTCTCTGAATGGTGGTTTAAGATCACACGCGGTTTCACCAAGCGTATCTCAGAATTCTGTATCGTGTTGTATTACTTGAAAGAACAATCTGGACCAATACAGACCTTTCCTGGAGTTAAGACATGATGAAATGCTCGTAGAAGCTTCGGCGTATTAACTATGCCGCGATCGCTTTGCAAACAGTCACGCTTTTGACGTTGTTCGGAATGCGCCAAATTATGAATGAACCTTCACATATGTAATGTTTTTCGCTCACAGGCTGTCATCTGTTGTGTACAATATATGGCTGATCGTAAAAACTTCGTCAATAAAAATTGTGCGCCAGATTCGTTCAGCAAAATGTATGCTATCATATTTGTTTTTATTGATGACTGAAAACTCAAATTCTGTTGAGCTGACTTTAATTTATTCCACCAAACGTAATTCCAACACACTGACAGTCATCAAAATGAGTGAACACAGCCCATCACACGTTACCTGTCCACAGTGACCCCAGATACAGGGATTAAAAATTACTAATTTGCCATTAGTCATGACATTCATTGCAAGGGCAGTTCGTGCTATCCTGACTGCGTTTATTAGTTGCGAAACTATTCGATTTCAGTCAAGGAACAAACTGTGTTGGGCAATTCAAGAATTTGAAAAACATTAGGCGGGCGAGTAAAGGAAAATTTAAGACAACTCGTGGTGAACGGTTTTATTATTTTGAGGCATCGTACTGACAGGTGCGCCCATTTGGCATCCAGGGAATTTGTAGTGCGGGTTTTCTCACACGTCGTTATTGACAAGAAGTGTTGACAGAACTTTCATACGATCTGGTCTTTGCCGTAGATTTGGGCAGTATGTTCGAGTATCTACTGGCCATAACCTCAAAGAAGTTTCTACCCATAAAATAGCACGACTGCCTCGCGCCCTCTTATGGAATAACGACACCTCCATCCACGTTTTGCTAAGCGTGATCCCCCAGTGACTGAGACAGTGTGTTGAGGAATCTAAGGAAAAATTGGCCCCTTTCGGGTTTTATATAACTGACTAAAAAGCGGCTCAATACCGATGACCTCAGATGATAATAATGTTTCTTGCTTCCTACGACTGTTCAGCTACCTCGCCTGTCGCAAGATTTAGCTGGCTTTTTTACTAATTAAAGTGACCCCGTAATCTTCAACGGCTGCACGGTGGACCTGTAAATCAGACATGATTAATCAGTTCAGGGTGGTTTCTCAAGAGGGCTACAGTTAACGTCTAATCACTTGTGGTCTGTGGTAAATTATATTTAAAGTGTGTTGACGCCAGAATTACAATCCTCCATTGACGAATGTAGTTTGTGTAAATGTGGACCAGAAATGTATTCTCCCTCCTTTCCGAGATTCAGACTTGAAGTGAGAAAATTATTTCACCTAATATTACATAAAATTACCTTTGAAAACGGCTTGCAATTAGTGTATCATTTGGACTGCAAAGTTACATATCGTTCTTTGTTTGCTTCTATTGTTTCTAACAATGCTCCAATTTGCCTATTAAACTACTATGTTGATCGTGCTCCCTTGTAACATCTGATAAACATAAGCATGAGCGATTGTTTGCTCCGGTGCATCAGTTTTAACTACAGAGTTGATAGTTACTAACTGTCTTTCTAACAAAACGAACTCTATCCCAGTTCCTTATCAGCTTTCTCTGCTGATCAGTGTAACCAAATCTCTGCATTATTGGATCACCATCGCTTGTCATTTACTTGCAAAACAGTTCATCCTTTTGTACTGGGATTGAATTGGGCTGGTCTTCTGATTGAGAAAAGTTCAGCCACTCATAACGTACGTACAAGCTGCTGCAGACGGAATTATGGTCGACCAGTGCCATCCAGTTATAAAGGAGATCAGCTGCCGCGCCGAGATTCTTTGTAAGAAACGGTGATTGAAACAAACTGTTTGAACGCGTGTCAGTTTTGAACAACTAAGTTGTTTAAGGCAAAGTCTTGGAACGTAACAGCAAACGGGCCAATGAAAACGCAAAACGTTTGTTCCCAAAAGCAACCGTAAGTACCGCGGCTTCTCCAAGAAATGGTGCTGTTTACCTAATGAAGTGGGATTGCTCGGTTTTCCTCAGACCACCTTTTTCCTGGTTTTCTGTATTTGATAGGCCACTAAGCTACAATTTGGCACAATTTCTCAACATCCTTGGCAACATTGTCCGCTCTATTCGCAGACGAAAGCAAAATTCTCTCGCTCGTTAACCTATCCTTCCATAGACCAAGCGATCAGAACGTGTACCTGCTTGCTCCCCCGTGCTTGACCGCGCACGTTCGTTTGTTCTCTTTGCTGCCCATGACGCAAATACGTGAGCCACTTTTACTGAGTGTCAACATTGCATAATTTCCATCAGCCCACTTCTCACGTTCATATGGCTGCGGCTTCATTCAATTCCGTTCTGCTTGCGTAACGGTCGTAGTTGCTTTTCCCTTTTGTTCGTAACCCTTTCAAGTGGTTTCGTCGTAATTTTGAAACTCACATGGGACTCGAGAAGAATTGGCCTTTGTGCTTTGTTTATGTTGTGATCGTTGTATCAATAGTGTCGTTGCACCCACGATTGGCAGACTTTTCGTAATTTCTTGGTCTCACAAATCGGAAGTTCATTCGACAAACGTTAATTTCTCATACGACTTCCAACGGATCATCTCAAATGAATATCTCATGTGTATATCAATTGCTTTGTCAAAGACTGGGATCCACCTCCAACTAAGTTGCTTCTGTTTATAAATAGTGATACTCTACTGTATGCATTTCTTATCTGGGGCTGTACTTATTTATTAGCTCTCTATCCAGATTACTTACGTCCTAATATTTAGGCTAATCAATTCAACAGCAATTTTAGGTTGTGGACTACAGTCTTAATTTTGGCATTCACTCCCACTTCATGGCAGAAATGCTCCTGTTTATTTGCTGGAATATGAGTCACAATGCTTTAGTACCGAAGCTTATTCTCTCTTAGAACAGTCATGATAAGATTTTTACAGCGGATATCTTGTTTAAATGAAGGTACGATTTAATCTAGTCGGGTCCTACTTCATGCTGATTGGTTCTAGCAAATCACAGATCTATTGCTTTAATAAGACTATTGTAATACATTTAACTGGAGTGTACTTATTAATGGAATCAGTGTTAGTAACAAGGATGGGTTCCGAATGGTGGTGGTTAGACCAAGCAGGCTTATCGAGATATGTTCTCACCGCGCAAAAATTTGTATCAGGATGATTCTCTAAACACACAATCTGAGAAGTAGGTTGTCTAGACTGGTACAAATTTATTGCAGTAATGAGGATGTATTCAGAACAAAATGGAACTTTATTATGGGTACCTCACATCAGTTTAGACACGACTAATTTGTTAAGCTCGTACAGCAGCTCCGAAGAATTCCCCACCGTCGAAAGCTACTGCGGCGTTCACCATTTGGATTGTAAAATGTTGCTCTGGGTCAATAAAGTTTATCGTTGCCAAGTCGCGATTTAATTTCAAAATGGCGTTCTGGAAAAACACTGATTGCATCCATTGCTTTCTTCCATTATAAAACCTTGTTTCTGTCTGTCACTCGGGAAGAGTTGGATTACTGCACCTTTAAGATGTATCTACAGCTCCTGCTTTGACTGCGCAATCTGACAGTGAGGAACACATTTCGCGCACTCAAGACGTAAAACCATCTCTGGATGCCTAAGTTGTTTGTAGTAGTTTCCAAGGCCCACGTTCGCTTTTCTCCTAATAAATGCTTACTACTCTACGAATCACCGTGGGTTAGAGTTGCCTTCATTTTCTTCTTTTAATTACTACGGTTTGCTGTCACAGTTTTGCAGTACATAACGCCGATAACACGGGTTTTCACACCGTGTCCTATGGTCCACTGATTACCTCTCTGATGGTCACATCAATGTCGAGGTAACCAGGGTTTTTTCTTATTGATATTGTGCCTCGAGTGATTTGCCACAATGTTTTATACCCGAATTATGCTTTTCATTTCGTTTGTGCTTGAATTCAAATCACCAAATCTTTTCCTCTATGATGTCCTGACGGAACTACAATTTTCCTTATAAGGGACAATATACATGAACCTAAGAAGCTTTATACTGACTTCAACAAAATACATCACAGAGCCATAGGCGACCGTCCCCCAGTTAACATGGGTTTGTTTCTGGAAGACGAAGCACATGTATACCAACAACAACGGGCGCAGTTTGGATGCAGCTGTTCGAAACAACTCTAACCTGTCTGCCAACAGTCCATAAATAGGTTACTCACTGGAGTGTCACAACGGTTTTGCTGAGGCTGTTTCTTTGAAGTCCTGTTCACAAGCTCATCGTCTTCACCTTGTAAAGGACAGTGCTCCTGTTGAGAAGATACAACGTAGAGCTACGCAACGAGTTAAGACAATACGTTCTCCGTCCTACCTATATAGGTGTTATAACGCGGAACGACCGACCGAATGCAGTCGACCGTACGAAAATATATCACGGAACGGCCGAGCGAACACAATTGAGCTGAAACGATCCCTATGACGCAATAATACTGTATGCGCTGTTGTAACCCCGAAGAGTCGACACCCAAGCAAACTATGAAGGAAAAACTGATCTCCAGAAAGAGAGCTTTTACTGTCTCAGTCCGAAGAAAAATTACATGCTCAGCACTTGCGTACTTATAGCTCGTCAAGCGGCCTTGTGAATAATGTTCAATGAAGCGCATAAAAAGCGTCCTAGGTAGTAAACCGTCAAATTAGCGTCCAGTTTGTAAGTCGGTGCGAGAAATGGAAATAATGTTGCAGTAGTAGAGCGAAAAAGATTAATTCGAATTTACAAAAGTAATGGCTGTTCATTATCAGTTTATTGGACAAATTTTGGAGTATATGACATCCCCAACAACAGGCTACGCAAACCGGAGCAGTTCTCAGGGCACATTCAGCATATCAAAGAAGGCTTGACTTTGGTATGTAGAATCCCCTGTCAGCCGCAAATTTCCTTAAGAAAGTACGTGTGCCTAACAAATACAGCCATCTCGAGGGTAACATGTCAAAGCTAAAAATCGGAGGGACTGTCTGAATTACAGGGAACACCGTTTCACCGTTCGAGTATGTGCAGTCCAAAACAACATACTGGTCTGTTTTAACTGCGTCATCTCTGATTAAAATCAACCGCACACTTGATGGACAAATTCGGGACACCACACTGAGTATTCAAATAACTTGATTCTCAAAATTATTCCGTTGGAATTACGATACTGCCGACCAGTCATTGTCGATGCTAGACACCTGTCGTTTGTTTTCGCTCGCATTGACACTGTTGTCTGTTTGGTAGGCAGTGAGTGAGTTACTACTTTGCTTATTATCCCCTCATTTTCCTCCTTGTTTTCTTTCCATTACTGACCCTCCAAAACAGCTATAATCTTCCGGTTTGCGTTGTCGTTCCAAACTGCCTTGTACAAATATGGATGTGTATAGATATTCTCAACTTCCTCTAGTTCGGAAACCTTTCAAAAGTCGTACGGATCGTAAGCTTGCATACATATTTGTAATAAAAGTTTGCTCTTCCATAGATTCTGGAACCAGTAGCCAGTCAACATTATGCCATGTTCATCAAAATGCGTTCAAAGACCCCAGATGTCACAAGTGCTTTTGATGTAGAAAAATATGTATGCTCAGGAGATATCCGTTTTATTTGTGACACCTCTGTTTTGCAATCGATCTTGTCAGCCAAAACTTCGGGCTAGTCTAAAACAACAAACTTGGAACATGTCAAGGCAAATTTTCCGAAAAGGTAGGTACACGCGCCTCGTTGCCTTACAGTATCGTAGTAAACACAAAAGCTTGTCTTATATCAACCTGCTAGTAAGCTACGCAGTTTCTCCTTTGCTGATATGGTGAGTTTGATTGACGTCCGGTACGGAATTTCTCGAAAATACCACCCTGTGTTCAGTGGCTGATCCAAAAATTCCAAACTGCGCCAACTGCAAGCTCTATTGAAAACCCAATGGCGCCCTGCTTCATGTTTTTTATCATAGTCAAGCTAACATTCAAACGAGTGTTTGCGAAATCGAATGTGAAACCTCCTCACTGTGCACCACTGTAACTAAATCATTTGCTATAAAGAGTTCTGTAATCGCGATACGCTGTACTTTTCGTTTTCCCCGCGCTCAAAAATTGTTGAACGTTTTAGCATCGAAACTTGAGTGAAACCGAAAGGCATTAATTGTTATATGCACAGCCTGAGACCTCAGTATTTAGAATAAAATATTAGCAAGCGCCTATACCACGATATGAAATGGTTTCGTTCTTTTGGTAAGTGCGAGGATGTTATTAAGTTGAATATTGCGACATTTTCTTGGTGAATGATACTATCAGCCTGAGGAGTCCAGGTGGATATTCGACGGTGACGAATAATGCACTACCCTTTCGTGTGAAACGCTCCAAGGCATTCAGTGGGTCATTTGGGACGACGAACACTGTGCGCATTTGTTCATGGTTTTTTCGAGGGTTACAAACAAATATCACCGTGTTGATTGTGATCTTCCAGCCATGAACCAACGCTGCCATTTTGGGTGCACTCTATTCTCCATTGTACGCAGGTTTATCGGAGAGGGCTATTACAGCTGTACTCAGCACGACGTCCTCCAGAAGTTGTGATCGCCACGTTCTTTTTTCTTCAAAAGTACAGGTGTTTATGTGGCTCCTTCCGAAAGACCGTTCATTCTACCTAACAATGAATGAAGACAACGAACAGCCCTGTTGGTCTTCTCAAAGTAAAGTAGGTGACCTAACTGTTCCGAGAAGACAGTGTCTATGAAATTTTCTGGCTCAAATTATGAAACGCCGCTCTCTAGTGACTGTAGCTCGTGATAATGGTAGCTGACTATTTTTACAGTTTAGTCATTGGTAGCGGTACCTCTGCCCGAGTTCAGTGGTACTTATTTGTTCTGAGCAGAACGTTTAAAATAGAGTTTTGAACGACTGCAAGTTTTACTAGTAATATTTTCACAAAACCGTCAGTAACAGACTCAAACCCAAAGCCATCAAAAATTATGTCAACGCGACAATAACTACGCTTACCACATGTCTACAAGGCCTGAAAATACTGAAGTTTAAGAAAATTTTTCATGACGTCTTTCTCTACGCTGTGAACTTCGATTTACCTAGTTTGGCTCCATTCAGTTCAATTTTCTGCTAATGTTTCATCAAGTGCCAGTTGGTAACGATTGATTTCTGTGCACAAACTAAATCTAGCCTCATGTTGTACGTTTTTATTACTTGCGATTTCATCACTCACAGTACTAGTTTAATGCGAATAAGACCTCAACGTCCCTTCTTTTTTCGAATTAAACATTTACAACTACGCTTATGGAGTTTGTATAACTGTAGATGATTACGGATTCCATGGTTTGGTTTCGTCTGGCTGGGGTCAAATAGCTTTCTGACTTCGCTGTACCACGTGAATATTGCTGTTGGTTGATTTACTTGAATATATGGTGGATGTCCTTAATGACGTGTGGCAGTGAACGTAGTGCGCAGTTGTTTGTTCAGCAGTTGTATCTTCGCGTTCTGAAACAACTGTTGCTGATAAATAAGATTTCATCCTCCTTTCAAATTCTCCCAGCTAGGGTTTGATCTACTCTTCTGGACTATATGGCATTGAAGCAGTCGTGCAAACCACAGATGTACTACGGTTTTTCCTAATGATTTTCTTACGTTAAGGACGTCACGATAATCAATGCGAAGCTCGATGTTCTGTCAAAATTCCAGCCATTAGTTATTTACACGTTGTCTTTGGGTGAGGCGTGAGATTCTGATATGGTGGTACTTTACTGCTTTTGTCTTAAGTAGCGCCGTGATAACTACTTGTGAAGTTGATATGTTTTTCATATAGCTTTCCAGCAAAAGCAAGTTTCATCTGTTGAGGTCTGGAGTGTTTCACAAGCGTTCTGTAGTATTTTCCGATGATGGAAAACCTGTTAATATTGTGTCAACCGCGGTATTGACAGAGTGCAAAAAACTAATGCTAATTTTCATTAACTTTCCCAGCGACCGAGCAACTGCTTTAAGTGGACAAGATTCGTAAGCAGATTTTACTAGAGCATTGGAATTTCCGAAAAGGAATGTCATTTTTATATCGGTGTTCCTCACCTGGTGAACCCCGTGATCACTCAGAACTGGAATATCGTTTCCAGCAAGGGGTAAAAGGTAAGAGGGAATAACAAGTAGTGTTTTGGTTGATGACTCAAGTTACATTAGTACGAACCTCCTAACTTAAAAACCAGTTTTAAGTAGCGTATCGTTCCGTGGTTAGGAGTCTTTCTAGATGACCATCCTCTGTGCCTTTCAGCTGTGTGAAGCTTCAGCTGCTGTACAGTAGCCTCATTAGCACTTTGATCTTGTGATCATTAAAGTAAATTTTCCAAAGTATATGTGGTTCTACGGTTTCAGCCTACTAAACTAATGTCGGTGAATTAGCGAGACCTTTTTGCACTGCGTACAACATCCCGGTCTATATGGTGAGCCGTCTTACTGTGTTTCACGCACCCGGTACACCAGGTATGCCATAGCTCACTAGTCAGGATGTAGCGACAGTTGATCATTGTGATGTAGTGACCTATCTTAATATCAGAGATGGCCATTGACGTCGTCTCCTACGATAGTAAAACTTGGCTCAGCGCTGTTAACTACGGACTGTCCTATTGCAGCTTTTTCTGAAACTAACGACAACGAGATGACCTCTTCGGGGCCTGGCTAAAATAGCGTGCGTGAAGAGATCTTGAATTTTTCATTTTCCAAATCCCACCGCCCCATACCTAATAACGGGACAATGCGTTTTTTAGATTTCAGGAACGACCGGTCAAGCAGCATATCTTCTTCAAGGCCCAACAGTGGATTTCCTGATGCTTCCAACATTATCTGTACTTCTAAGATGATACGGGCAATATAGTAGGAATGATTGCCGAATGGTAGACAGCTGACAATGTGCGACAGAGAGCTCAACGCAACGGAGTGTTTAATAGTCGCAGGTGCTATCTTTCGTGGCAGTGGAAGCAGCCTCAGTGAAATAATATGCATTATGTTGTATTACCGTCAAAACGCTTACGTGCAGTTGATAGAAATCATAACACGCTAGCCGAAAATGCAGCAAGCAATTGAGGGTACTATCTAGTGTTGTTCATGAGTGTTTGTTTCCTAGCAGACCGTTTATGTCATATCATCTTATCAAGAAGGTTATTCTCGGGTCCACATGTTGGAGGCACATCCGACAGCTTTAGGCCATCTTGTCGATTACCCATCAAAAAATATCAATCGCGAAAACACCCCAGTGAATAAAGCAAAATTATCAACCATAATGAAGACATGCTGGATTGAATCAGAGACAGCTTTAAATACTTATCACGAATAGACAAAATTGCTAGGTGACAGTTCAGAAGAAAAAAGGTTTCATATATTCTACAAACTTTCCTATTGTTGCAGATGACGAACATAAAAAGTTGAATAATTCGCCGGTCTTCATTTCTTCACTGCAAGTGGATTCCATGAATACTTTGCGGAATACAAATGATTCGGAGATTGCACATTCTGCTGGATCGTGGAGCTGTGCGGACGTAACTCAGCGCCAGGATATATTAGAGCTCATCTCGGTGTGCAAAGCACATGAACCCTGTTGAAGTTTCCCATGAAGTGAGCACAATTTCAGTTGTGGCACTTTTGAATGATACCCTTAACTGATTGAATAACAGTGAATCTTCCTTTTTGAAACTCCACGCCGTACTCAATATAGGTGTGAAGCTAAACTGGAGCAATCTCAAGTAAAAGTGTATTTGGGTTTGGTAATAAAATATTATCCAATCGGTCCCGTTGTTTTTTTGGCCCATCCGGATTATGTCCATTGTAAACACACGTTTGAGAGCGGGTGGTGAGCCAGACAGCAACAAACTAATAAGGCACGAGACTGGATGTAGACTGTACATTATACAGTGCACGCAGCCACAAGGATTTGAATAACATTTTTGAACCGGTAGACAAACCGAACACACTGAATTAAATATGGAAACATTTTAGTATTAGCAATGAAGCGTCACTTGCCTTCATCTAATGTATACATTGATAGTGGTATCCCTTTGCTCTGCGTTGAAAACAAACTCTTAGTGTTTATCTGGTTCACTAGGTACATCAGCTCACGGTCAGGTTCACATGATACCACAAGATACCGCCGCATTCAACGGAACACTAATCGAGATGCTGATCGAAAAATGACTAAGGTGAGTACTTCTTTAGCTTCAGCGTTCAAATGTCCCGTATTTGTCGAAATATCCCTTTTCAACAAGTAATATGCTTGGACTGTGACAAGAATTTCATCATTATTGGAATAACGTGAAATAATATTCACCCAAACTTTGCTGTTGGTACTCAGTGTTAAAGTTGCACGAGACTGATCGAGTCGAACGGGAAAAAGATAAACTGATCTTACAACGAAGATATTCGGCTGGTTGACGTTTAAGTAAGATGTACGATTTGCTCCATTCCACTGCGAGAAGGAAGAATTCAACATCCAGGGTACGTACTCGTAAATAGGAATAGCTCCGATCACCTGGCTGACCAGTGAGCAGCAGTTTGCAAAAAGGAGCAGAGCTAACGTTGACGTCATGAGATAATTCAAAACGTTTTTTTAAAACCAGATAGCAAGCGGGAATTCGGACCTTCTCTGTACCATAATAACTAACCATTACAAAACACGTTTAATAAAATTACAGAAAACTAAACAGCGCAAATCCGTCCACTGATGTAAGCAACTGCGAATCTTTCCACATCAAGTTCAACGTCATAGTTAAATGTAATGGCACTTATTCTGAAGCTGGCTAGCTTTCTGTGACATCCGGTGCGGTGCTACCACGTTCAGCAATCATCCAGAGTTGAGTCATCCTCTATAGTGTCAATTTCCTTGGAAACAGGGTTAATTCCGTAAGATGCTTATTCCCTTGAAAGACGCATCAGTGTGTAACCGCCTACTAGCGACCACAGCATTCCAAAATCGTCTCATTTCTGTTCAGTGTGCTGTGAGTTTTGTGATCTCTGATCACAAATGATCATGTATGTTCACGTATGGTCGTATCGGCGAACCTGATCTCAATTCATGTTTAGTTAATTTCGAATTGGGGCTCAGCATTCATACTCCATGCAGTAGCTTACTTTCAGCGATCCTTGACGTAGGATCTAGCGTGAACGAATCGGTACATTCAACCCACTTCACACAACATACGAGCTAAGAGGAAGGGTCAAGAATTGGTCAGCTCCGTTAGGTTCTCGACTGCGCAGTATATATTTGGGATGTCCAAATCTCACAAGATCTTACACGACACTCAAGAATTGAGCTGAATGAAAGATTGTGCAACTTGCAAGGGATTCAATCTCGTTGACATTATAACTAGTTAGTGTTCTCAAACCGGAAGGTGACCTGTCGAGTCTGCTTTAAGAGGCAGTATAACGAAACATTATTTCGATTTCTTTTGAGCCAAGCATTAGGAATTGTTATCAATTTGGTTTCGGGCCATTACGGCCGTAATCAGTAAAAACTGGCAATCCAAGATGGATTGTTTCCTAACCACATAAACGGGGTGAGAGCAAGTTGTAGCTCAGCTATCTCAGTTGCATTATGGGAACTACTGTGCTAACAAGACCTGTAAGAGCGTAAGACATTTAGTTGCAATTAACAAATCAGCGAATCGGTTATCAATTCTATGTGAGTCGTTTTTGATGAGGCAGGTACAATAACTTGCGTTGATAACTTGCTAGAACGATTTTTGTTTTGAATAAAGCTGCTGGCCTTAGGCTACCATTACAAACTTCTCAAAGTCAAACATAGGTATAAATGAACGCATTGGTTATATAGAGCATCCCTTTCCCTTCACCAAGTTAACTATACAGATCAGAGCAGTGACATCACACACAATTTATGCCCGGACCACGTTTGATGCATCTTTGCGAATACACAAAACTCAGTGCCCATATGTTAATAAGGAAAGAGGATGAAAAAACAGTTGTAGTCCATGTGAATTGGACACATGAGATGAACTGTGCTAGCACAGATTAACACGTTTCCAACAAGTCACATACAATCTAATGCAAATTGTTCTCTTATACTGTAAAGCAAGTCTACCGACAATATTTGCATGATCTTGAATTGTACGCGCTGCAACAGTACGTAAAGTGTAAAAGACAGCTGCTAAAAAAGTATATTTTCGAACCATGATGGGAAGTAGAATGGACAAACTGGAATCATGTTGGAAAAAAGTCGAACAGTGAGACACTTACATGCCTGTTCAAAATGTAAAAGACAGAAAAACTTTTATAAAGATATGATAAATTTGACCGATTTACTGCAACAGCGAACAACTAGCCAAAACTATCACCAATCTCTCCGTAGATTTTTATGGGTACAGTCCACTTGAAACCATTTTTCTGTACTCGTTATAACCATGGGTGTTCGAAAAAACAACCACAATCTTTATGAATGAGGTGACATTCGGAAGCCAGTTTCTCCCTTGTTCAAAGAGATGATGTAATGCTATGGATGATCCACGACATGTTGAACTAGTCAAAATAGACTGCACGTTTCAGAGCCAGCTTTGTTAACTTCTGGTTTCCTGATATACTGAGGACCAGTGAAACACGACTGTCACCTTAAATCGATTGCTTTGAGTACAGTTTTGTTAAACTTGGTATTCTACCCAACATTGCAGTTCTGAAAACAATAACACCACCACAGTGAGAATAGTTCGAAAAGAACTATGTTCCTTTCAACTGTACTTAACTTCAGTTTAAATAGAAATGTACTAAACTAGCTTTTACATGATTATGTCGTGTTCAGGTAAATCTGGTCTGTTCATCGCCAACACTTTCAGTCATAGCAGAGCTTAAGTAGGGTTTCCCCAATCAATCTAAGTGGAAGTACTTGTGATTCAAATACTTGACTAAGGTGGACTGCCTAAAGCCGTAAATTTGAATTAACTTAAGCAGATTTTTCCCTTGCTCCGTCTGATATCGGTGAATGTAAATATTGACTCCAAACTGAATGTGGGTTGGTACTCGTGATTCACTATATGTGCAAATATATCATGCAAAGTTCTACGTTAACGCTTCACGGTAGGCGCGTTCGGGTCTATGAAATGTGATTATTTCTTTTCAGGAAAACCGAGTATCTGAACTTTTGCTAGCAAAAACTAGAAAAATACAGGTTTCATATATATATATATATAAATCTCTTATAATGTGGAAGATTTCTCAGAAGTATTGCCAATACTAATCTGACAAGGCTTTTGCTATCAAATGAAAGAAGCGAATTGAACTGTTTATTCACATGCGAAAGCTATGGCTATTTTTACCTTTCTACTCAGTTAACAGCTATCATTGGTAGTGTACAGTGAATCAGTAATTTGCTTACATCTGGTATACAGTGGACTGTTATGTTGTTGAGGTTAATCACACTAATCTTCCCTGTACGTACGTTTGTCATTTAGTGTAATTTAATTATGTTACTGACAGATTAAAGTGGGTTACACATACGTGCAAATATCTGAATAACCTGAACAAACTGAAAAATTTCTAGTGTTACAAGTGAGTGATGTGTTTATTCCATGTGCTTCTGGCATCCCAAGCATATGAAATTGCACAATGTAGCACACTCAGAGAGCGGCATGATCAAAGTTGTTAACGCAGAGAATTCAAAAAGGCTAATTTCCTTGATGTGGTTGAATTATGGTGAATACAGTGTCCTGAAAAGTATTTTTGACTAATCTAATTGAACCAATGTCACATTGAATTGAACGATCAGTTGGGAAACCACGAAAGTGTGGTGTCAAATGAAATTTGCATGATGAACGACCGACGAAATCCCTCCTCGATTGTACTGAAGCCTGTCAACTTCAATTGGTAAACCTCAATCCAAGAGTTAAAAGTTTATAGAGAAAAGATTAAACTGTCACTAGTTTCTTATCAACTGAAGTGTGGTTCCAACAGACGTTGTACTGGTTACAAATTTACCATAAAACGAAACGTTGTTTATATTTTGCAATTTGTAAACTCGTTGTGACAAAATAAGTTATGGTGTAAGACCGTTGTGCTGCACAACTCCACCACATAAAGGTGAAAGTTGTAATGAAACATGCAGGTCAGTTTGACAACAACAAAATTATATACGCTTAAAGAACGAGTTTAATTAGAACATTTCGCTACCACGGTATTACCAACAAAACAATCTTAATGAGTTAAAACAATTGTCGTTAGAATGTTCTTTGTGGTTTGAATCGAGTTTTTTTATTTTCTGGGCAATGATTGTGTGAAAGTCACTATACGATCTGTGAAAATTTCACAAAATTTTATACGTTTTTCCCAATAAGATTATAAAGACAATGAAGTATGTCCTGATGTAAAACTAAATGGTGTTAGTCAAATTCAAATTGCAGCAGAAAATTCGGAATTATGTTTGAATGGTTGAGTTGACAGACAAAGCTTGATTAGCCGATACCCAGCTCCACGAACAAAACACGAAAAAAACACCTTCCAGAACAGAATCAATCAGTATTTATCGCCAAGATCTATGAGCCGATTAACTGTTGACTCGATTGGTGTTCCTACTTCGGAAAAGATAACGGTCTCCCTGGTCGCTTAGTAGCCTTCTCCATTGTTACTGTTGCCTCAGTTTCATATAAACAGCCCTGTGTTTTACTTCCCAAACTGAGAAAGTTCCGATAAACCTAAACAAACTTCAAATATTCTCCTGTGTCACACTAACCCGAGCCATGCGAAGGTCGTTTGCTTAGAGCTCATAATTTTGTTGCCGAGCGCATAGTTCAGGGACGGACTGTAAATCAGAATTGACTATAGAAGTTTCTGATTTTCGTTTTTCTGATATTCTGAAGTCCAAAACACAAAAAGCTGTCTGTCCTATCGTTCTCCTGACCACTTTGGGAACAAAGTTGACCTCTCAGACGTGAATACTACATTATTATTTACACGACTAAATGTAACCAACTTTTTTTATATATCCCCATGATAAACTATAACTGAATGTATATTTGACAGAACGATTTGGTGACGTTTCAACAGTCTAAAATAAATACTTGAGTTCATAGTTGTTGCCCATTGCTTGCATACGGTGAGAATTGAGGGAACTGTGTTTGTTATCGGTCGACCTTTGTCTGGTAGAATGTAGTCAACCCCACGAAACATTGAACGCCCTTCAATTGCGCATATCGCACGTGCTTTGCTCCTCTACCCAAGAATGGGAAAAATCATTTTCTTTGGTTTGGTGTGTGTCCAGTATTAGGAACACGTGCATATGTGTGTGATTTTGCTAACAGCACACAAATGACTCATCGTTCGCCACTTAATCGAACGGGCTTGTTCCATTGTCTTAAAAATAGCGCAGAGAATGCGAAATGTGGTCCAGACAAAAACTTGTCAGTTGGTATTTATCCAATCTTTTGAAAAGGGTGTAATCATTCCATTATTTTAATGAAACAGGAAAACAGGAAAACAAGAAAACACGAGTGCTTCGATATTGGATTGGTTTTAGAGTGTCGAAAGAGCACAACTGAGCTTCATTTTCACATTGGTCGGTATTTATTGATAAATGTTCCACGAATCAAAGCTTTCATATGTATACTAGTTATTTCTCATGATACAATAATTACTTCAATAGGGGATGTATCCACTGAACAATTATCTGTAACGTGTTTGATGGACAGAGGAACGGATGCAAATTGCAAACTTAGTCAAACGTTTAAGCCTTTCGATTAGAACTAATTCGATCACATGGACAATCCACTTATCGAACACTAAATGTCTGAATTTAGATTATCTGAAAATTATGCACCAGGGTATACATTAACACACACACACATAAATGTCCTCCCTGAATATCTGTAAAATTCATAGGAACTCAATTTTACAGAAACCTGTTTTTCGTAATTCTCATCAGGCTTTTACAAACACACAGGATAATTGCGAGCTATATATGGAAGATAAAACAAGACAAATGGGTTATTAAAGTTTACAGAAGTGACGAGAATCTCAGTCTACCTGAGACGGGGAAAAATACTGGTGGATGCGTTAGTGTTACATGTGTTTGTCATGAGACATGCGTTCGTCCGTGAAACAGAAATGCTTAGATGGGAAAAACAATGAAAAGCGATTAGTGTTGCAAATGAGAATGAGATAAGCAATGAATATAAGTCACAGCTTCTAACCATTTAATCATTAATGCGACCGGAACGTATGAATGTCGGAAAGAACGCATTACTCATGCTCAAGTACACAAAGTTGTATCTGTCATCGGATTACTAGATAGGTGCTTTTCAAAATCGGGATCAAATTGTTAGCGTTGTACGCATTTGAATTCTCATTGTCACACCTCCACTAGTGAGACAGATGCATAACACTAATATCCGCATTGTGTGTGTAAAACAACCAACCACAGTGGATTTTTTTTCCTAGCGAATTCGAAGAATAAGCCGTAACTAGTTTATTGTTCATAGGCGACGAACCCAAAATCACGAGGTCTTAGTCAGATTGACAACAGTGATTTCCTAAGATCTGATGATCGTTAAACCGATTATTAAATTCAGATAGTTGGATTGTTCCAGAGTGATTATCAGCCACAAACAGTTGTCGCGCTAATAATCTTGTATTTTGAAAGGTTATTAAAAGTTGGATCACCGATAACCAAGTTGGCGTATGTTAACACACTTTGGTAGTACTTATATCGAATTACTTTCGGAACATTGAGATTTTCATTACGACTTCACGAAGAGGTTTATTAATCCGATAAACCTAAGTCAAAAAATACACATCCAAGTAAAGCACACAATCGCTCTAACTTACCACAAGCTATGGGAATTGAATAGAGCCAACAAACATCATTCGTCGTTGTTCTAATGATTGGCTTTATTCATGTAGAAGGACCTCAGTGGACCTAAGTCACATGATTTGTGTAGGTGTTTTTACACCTAACGAAGGCCTCTGGATAAGACGAAGTTAGTCACCAAGGAACTCCGTGTGACAAATCAACACCATTTGTTTTAATCTAATTATCAAGACCCATTCCCCGAAACTTCTACTCGACACTACAGTCGAACAAGCCTAGATGTGGTCAGAATCAGGGGAGAGAATGTAGTCTCATTAATGCAAGTGTAAAATGACAGATAAATCGTTACACTTCTCATCACAAATTGACGGACTTTGAACTTCAAAATTTCCGACAATTTCTATTTGGTACGTAATACACTTTGTTAAATTGTTATGAGTAAAATCAGAAAAGAGTGCTGATTATTTTCGCTTAAAACACTTGGCGTGCTTTAGTAGATTTCGGAAAACGTCCACATAGCAAACCCGATCAGTAGTGCCTTCAAAACACGAGCAAACAAACTTTACTGAAGCAATGTTAGGTGTCCGCAATCGAAGCTGAACAAATGTGTTTTCAAGGGGACGGTACCCAAGGCTGGTTGTCAACGTGAAAAGCGTTGCACGACGAATAATGTGCAGGCCAAAAACCGGATCCAGAGAGCAAATTGACCAAGCACAGAAGAAATTCATTTGCACAATCGTCGCCAGGCTGGTGTCATTAGGCACAAACACACAATTTTGTCAACTTTTGTGTTAGCTTCATTAACAAATTCGGATCACGTGTGGCCAAAGTTGTATGCAATTTCAACTTGTTTCCTTTTAGATGAGTACAAGACATACTAGTCGGTTCGCGAACTGTCGCTTGGATAACCTCGGAACGAGAGATACAGCTAATTTCTGGATCAAATATGTAGAGTGACTGAAACTGAAGGTATTGGTTCAAGCCAGTTCGATAACAAAACGATAAGATAAAAGGTTTTCTGTCATCTGCATCCAAACTATCACTACCTGCATAATGTGCTCAGTTTTCTTGAGCCTGTTTTTTTACAAGAATGTTTTTTGAGCTTTAGAGAAAACACCTACGTTTGACAACTAGTGTACAAGTACCAACTGTATGAACCTTGCATAAAGTATAGGCTATAGTTTAGCTCGTCATACTAACACAAGATTATCTTCAAGCGAGTTAATAAATGAATGGTAGTTAGCTCAGAGCAAAAGCAGGCTAACCCGTGTGTTTTGATGACAAACGAGTATTCCTGAAATAACTGCGAAAGGACAGTTTCTTTTGGGAAGCTCATTAACCTCGTATCAGCAAACAAAGGACGGATACTATTCACATAGTTAAATGAACAGTTCACGGATGAGAGCCATTTTAGAATGCGAATTAACCTAATTACATTCAAGATAAGCATTCTGTATATTGTAACTTGCGTGCCGTAGCCAGTAGTCGTGGGCTGACCTAGAAGAGATACAAGCGGAAGTGATGCTATACTCCCAGTAGTGGTGAGTTCCAAAACTTGTATATTAGGCAAGGGGAGAACAAAGTTTATTTGTACGCTGAAAATTTGTGCACACCAGCCTGTTTACTAGTCATTTATTCATCTCTGACAATAAAGATTTTCAAAATGTCTGTCCACCAGGTCCTTCAAACGATTCAGTTTGTCTTATTCTGAATGTTTCTCTAGTCACGTCGCTAATTTTGTGCCATGACTAAATCGGTATCATACTTTTAGTACGGACAGTTCTGCATTCCCTTTACGTCCCCCAATAGATAGGTAACAACTTTGAACAGCTGGCAAGTTTACCGGATCAAGGGAGAAGGAAGTAACTGGTAAATTATATCAATTTGTAGTGAATACTCAACGCCGAATAAAAATAAACCAAAATGTTCATGGAATAAGCAGAATAGAATGAGAAAAGGAAACAAAACGATTCATTCGAGATAGATAACTTGTGTTCTAAACTATCCAGTCTATTTACTTGGTACATATAATGCAAGTTTGAGAACGCTAATCTCAACAGTTTCGATGGAACACAAGAAGCACGGGATCACACGACGCACTTTAGGCCTGAATTCTGGGACAAAAATAGTCCGATAACCCCTGGACAATATATGGCTTGGAAACTTTGGCAATTTTAATTCAAATCAGTGAGTACAAAAAGAGGCGCACCACGGGTGTTCAAAATATTGTCTACACCTCTTAGCCACTCAGGCAAAATATCAAATTGCATAGAGTATGAGAGTGTAAACAATTAAAACAGCCGTCACCATCAGGTTTTACACTAAGAGAAATTTTGTGTTATCAACCTGAAATCTGACAAACTGCATGAATGAGGAAGGGTCGAACGATCATTACTAACTAGCGCAGTCTCAGAAAACTCAAGCACTTTTGTGTTCGAACTGCGTAACAAAACTTCACATAAGAGGACCGGGTCAACAATGTAACCTGATTCCCTGATGTGCTTCTTAGTGGGTGAGAATGTCTTTCTGTCCTCGCATACCGCTGACATTCTCTGTTGCATCGTCCTATGTACCAGCCCTTCGGGCTTATGTTCATTCATTCTTTTATTGTAATCTCCGACATGTTTCGCCGATCTGTGCGTCAAAGCAATTGCAAGTGAAATGTTTGGTTGCGCGACAGACAGCATTTTTGCTGAAGTACGAATGTCGGCAAACAAAGTGACACTTTATTTTGAAAGCAACAAGCACAAATCAACTGCAGGTTGTGAGTAATCCAAACCAAACTGTACGTTTCGAATTGTGCACTTTGTGCTATTATCCTTCAAGGCAGGTTTGAAAGTACTTTCTTCACGTGTGAACAATATGTCGAAGGTCTACGTACAGCCTGGATAAAAAAAATCCGAACACATAGTTAAACTCCAGACCCACGTTAGTAAACGTTCCATCATTCTTTAGCTCATGTACACATCATTTCTTCCGGTGCAACTAACAGTAAAGTAACACAAATGACTAAACAGTACAGTTAAACACCAGTAGGCAAGATAAGTTGTTTTGACTGAGTTTCTGAAAATTCTTGAGATAACTATAGAGAAGTCTATAGAAAAGGCGATACTCGAGACGTTACTTGGAGTGAAATAGAAGGACATAATTGATCCGGTCGTTTGCGAAAGCATTCGTTCCATTGGAACAATAATCCCTAGGTTATATGGTCTGCCTTGACTGTACAAAACAGTTTTGCTTTTGAGACCAATTCTAAATATGTGGAATTCACCTTAACATGTTTTGGCTGGAAGGCTTGCCGGTCTACTCGAACCCATCAGGTTGGGACTAGCTAAAAACAGTCACCGGAACACGTTTCATTTTGTTGACGTAATCCATGACCTAAACCTTAAAGATCAAAAGATGTTCTCGATCGATGTCGTCTCACTATTCACGAACGTGTCCCAACAACAGACAATTGACTATCTATACAATTATATCGAACGTAACAAGAAAACCTGTGGGCATCCCAAAAAATGAACTGAGAGAACTGCTGGTGTCTTGTGCTAGTAACGTTTCTGTTCAACAATGCTATCTGCCGACAAAAAGGTGGAGTGGCAGTGGGTTCTGCCTTAGGTTCCCTGTTAGCTGACGTTTTCTTGAGCAGACTGGTCATGAACTAACTGGATGTGATCACTAAACAGTTTGCATTTCATGAACGCTAAGTTGATGGTATTTCTGCGTTGCCAATGAGAATTCTAACATGAACAGATTTATGGTGGATTTTACCTCAGCCCACAACAATAGTAAATTCGCCAAGGATTCAGGCAAAAATGGCCCAATACATTTTTTGGAAGCTGGCATATTGATAAGGGAAGATGGTGTAATCCGACAAAAAGTGTACAGAAAACAGAGTTGGAGTACTCTTTACATTAACTTTGACAGTTTCGTTTCACTAAATTGAAAGCGAAACTTTATGCAATGTTTAATGGATAGGTTGTTGAAGATTTACACTCGTGACACTCTATAAGCTAAGCCGTATTTTCTACCTTCCAATCATAAGGCGATGCAGACAGTAGAGTCGAAAGTTAAGTCATATTCTGTGAATAAGAGACTTTCGTTTATCAGTAGATGAAATCTGGAGATTTAGGTTATTTAATATTGAACATTATCCTAATTTGATCGCAGCCTTTGCTTTCAGAAAGGCGTTTCGGCTAGCCCACTCTGAAATGAAGTACCAAACACGAGTTGTACGCTTATTAAACCTCATATAGAGTGCACATTCTTGTCCATATCGGAGTTTTCACCCTGACCCTCGTGCTTTTGTGACTAACGTGTTAACCACATTGCCAGCAGCTGAAACTGGGTTTATTTGTCTCTCTTTCAAGGGGAATCCCATGGTCGAAGTTATCTCAGGGAAGCTCGGAAAGTCAGTCGGAAAGACCTATCCTGCTGCTCAGTTATATGTGAGTTTCCGTTCAACAGCCGTTATCACATCACAACTCGGTGACAAGCTTCCATGCTCTACGACCATTTTTTGTGTACTCTATTGTTTGCTTGTGTAGAGCACTATACACGCATTGTACTGCAAGGCGACCGGCTGATAGGGTTCGTGAACATCATCCTGTGTGGCTGAACAGAGATATGTTTAAAACTAGTTCAAGCGCGGTTTGCGCTCATTTAACGGACTCTAATCACTCTGTCAGTATGAAAGTTGTTTTTCAGATTTTCTACCTAGCACCGAAGACTCGATCAAAAATGGTGGGTTTCCGAAAGCTGATCGTTGCCGAGGTCATTAGTGTCCAGTTGTTCAACCCTGACCTCTGCGCTCAGAAGAAGTTTGTGCGAACAATTAATCCAAGCTGGTCCACATCCAGTCAAGCTCATATTGTGAAAAAGCAATTACGTAACTCATAACATGAACATCGTCCAAAAATCCCATTGACCGTTTTTGTGACTCACGCTAGTTACCGTTTTCACATTTATTGTGCTGTAATCAGCCTGGTGATCAAACACGGAGAACAAATCTTGTTCTCCAGTTTGTCGTCTTCATGAATCCAATGGGTATGTTCGATCGAACTGCTACCACTCGACCAGAAACCAGTATGCTATAGCGGTTGTTTCCTTGTGTTGAACAGTTTAGTACACGCACTAGGTAACTAATGTATTTTGCGACTCACGTTATGCAATACTGTTGGCGAGAACGCTAATCCAACGGATATCTTAGCAATTTTCAACTCGGTCCACATAAACGTAACATTCACAATAGAAGCTGAATGTAATGATCAACTAGCTTTTCTGGACGTACTCATCCAGCGGCGTGCTGATGAATCGATTCAACGTAAAATCTATAGGAAAGAGACCTGGAATGGGCAGGATATCCACTTTGGCAGCTTTGTTCCTCTAAGGCAGAAGAGAAATCTCATAAACTGCATGACCGATAGAGCCATGAGAATATGTACATGGGATACGGTCTCCGATGAATTAACGTTTCTACGCACAGTGTTCTTACAAAATGGCTATCCAGAACGTTCTGTAGACAAGACTATGGAATGTCGCGAGAAACAAGATAAGATGACTCTAGCGGAAAAGAAGTCGGTATTTATTCCATTACCATTCAAGGGGGATACACTCGCCGAAACAATCACTAGGAGACTTAATACTGCTATCAATATAACATTCTATGCTGCCAACCTACGTGTTTGTTTCACCTCCACTCCAGCCCTGTGTTTACGGTTAAAGGATAAAGTGCCCGCTTCTGCAACTTCCTCTTGTGTCTACTCATTTACTTGTTCCTGTGGAACTAGTTGCATGAGTCGCACGACCAGGCGCTTATCCGAACGTATCCGTGAACATCATCCAGCCTGGATCAATAGCGGAGTCACCAAGACGATTACCAGCGCAATTGTTGCACACCTCGTTGATACAAATCATACTGTGAACCTGGCCTCCTCGTTTCGTCTGATTTACCGAGTCAAAGGCATTCACTCAAAAGCTGTCAGATGATGAATTTTGGCCACGGCTGAAGCGATCGGAATTCGATTGAATAATCCACCTTTGTGCGCACAAAAGCGCTTTGTTCAGGCGTTGAGGTTGCCATGGCCAAACATCCACACCACGACTGATCAAAACACCATGGTTCCAGTTACGTCATAATGGTGACATAATCGTATTAAAACGTCGTCTCCGTGTGTGCCTATGATGTGTCTGACCTCACTTGAACTTGCCATTTGTTTTGTTCTCTTTGCCCTGACAACTCTGTTTCATTTAAATGTTATGTATTTCGCCTGATGATGAATAACCGAAAACGAGCTTATTCGCTGCGCCATTTTTCTGAAATTCTTTTTCATTTGTATGTTGGTATTTTTCGTAGCAGATGATCTGTCAAGTTTAAATTACATACCTAAACAGCATTCAGTAAATACACAGCAAAAAGCCATGGTGTGCACAACTTTACATGACCCGTTTCCATTCCATCGGTGTGTAATCAGATGTCGATACCGTGGTCGAGAGTGGAGCGGAGCTTTTTCATAATTTAACCCGTCGTGCTAGACATAGGCCTGAGGGATAATTTTTCCTTTTCACCATTAATCAGGTTTTGGTCGATTCAGTTATCCATACACCATCGCGAACATCGCTTGCGTAAGCCACTGTGAGTGAACAACGTTCACTAGACAAACGTCCTGGTCGTTGACAGACGTTAACACTGCCCGAATATTTTGCTTGATGTGGTTACACCATTCATAAAAACCACTTGTCTTGGCATTGCCAGGACCAAGAGGACGAGCGGACAATGGTAGTTTGAAGTTTGAACCTTTCGTTGAACCCGTTTGTATATTTTAGACGTCCGCAGCCATGTGTGGGATTATAACCTGGCTCGCCAAACTAGACTCATTAAAGCGAAGCTCGGTATAATGAAAGAGGTACTTGTGGGTAAAACTTTTAGCCAGAAGTTTCATAATAGTACGACTTTTCCAGAAAGTCGTAGTACTGAACATCTCAGCTATTTCTGGTGACCCTCCTGAGAGGGGTTGTAATCAAAAGTACATTAACAAGGGAACAAGGGGCACGTGAAGTTCACCAAAGCTATTGGACGTGTCTGAATTGCTAGACTGAATACGTTGGCCGGTATGTAACGCTGGGAGCGATGTAAATAAGAGGCCTCTGTGTCTGGGGTTATTTATCCGCTCGTGATATACTACATACAGGAACTTTCTATCATGGTAGTTGACGCTCGCCAGTATGGTGTGAATGGCAAGAGAATAAAGACAGCACAGTTTTGAATGGAAAGTCAGGCCGCCGTGACTCAATCTAGCCTGGTCAGAATACACTTCATGCTTCTCTGATAGTACACGTAACCTTTGAAAGGTGTGGGTGTATTAGAGGGAGCCATGTGTATCTACTATAGTCGGCAATACATACGTTCAACTGTCTGCCTTTTTCTTCCATGTAAATGGTATTGCACCTACCGCAGCTGATTTCACAAACTCAATCTCTTTGGTTGACCACAGAGAGTGGATTCTTTCGGTTCATCGGCAGCGTTGATTACCACTTATTTTGCAACTGTTTGATAATAGTGTCGGTGAACGTGGTTAGCCTGTCCGTTGGTTTAACGGTATGATCTTATAGGTATTTCATGTCTGTGCACTTTTAGAAGTCCACACAAAAGCGGAGGCCAACCACTCCTACGGCTTCAAGTGAACTAGATGCATCGTCCAACTTTTCTGTAATACTCCAGTGGAACTAACTTATCCGCGCCTTAATCTTGTTCATAAGTGATTCGTTCTTTTGATAGTTTACTCCTTCATAAGATCTTACAGTTAAATACTCTGGCATATTTTTCTGGCAGTCTTTCTGATCACGTATTGCTGAGAGGTTTTCTGTATTAGCTTTACTTATGTGAAACGACTGTTCTTTATTGATAGCATCAGGGACAACTTGTTCTAGGTGTGTTACGTATAGGACAGTGGCCCTTGCTGCAACAACGTCTGCGGGTTACTTGCTCAGAGGAGGACGCGGTAAGCCTTGCCTGACCTCTGTTTCTTTGTTGGTTTGCTTTCGATTACATCCGATGTTGGTGAAACACTGAATATTACAACTTGCTCGTGAATCTGTCATCCCAAAACCGTTATTTAAAAAAACTGTTGAAACAGGATGCTCAAACACTTCGACATTTTTACAAGGTTAGTGTAGATATCCTGCGGACACCTTTTTCTGTAGTGACTTTGCGGCTTTAATGAGATTCATTATAATGATGCTACATTATGGGTCACATTTCGCAATACACATACACACTATGCAACCCAACTGGTTTCATCTCTAATTCATGAGGTCTGATTAGTGGCACTGCTGTCAAAAGTGGTGAGTCGCGCAACGAGCCTTCGCTTTCTAAAACGAAGTCAGCTGGATCAATGGATAATTGAACAAACAATGAGCGTTTACTGTAATACACTTACCAACTCCGTAGGTTAATGGTCCAACAACTAAAATCGTTCTACCTGAAGATCGGAATGTGTTCCGTTCTTTCTAATACGATAAGCAGTCCATATTTTGGGGTTGGTTTCGACGAATATTCATCGTTTATTAGGCCAGCGATTCGACTTGAAACTAAAAGGAATCAGCCGCGCAATTGTGAGTGCCACTTGCGATTGCCAATCGGTATGACCAATTGAGATTCTCAAATTCCGATTCACAAAGGCGTGACAAAAATCAAATTGGCCAGTAGATGGACCGTGTCTATCCAACCAGTGAAGTGAAACAGAGTCAAATAAGAGGAACTATCGTTGTTTATGTCGAAACCATATGTTTTGTGTTTGAAGAGTAGTTCTTCACGTAGATTTGTAACCAGGTGTAAAAAGCATGACGTGTTTTGCGTTGTACTACTCCAGGTTGAAATTTATCAATCAGTGTTCACGTGATCATGGATCCAACCGGCTGTCTCTAGTTAGATCGTTTCGTCCATGATTAGTTTTTGAGTTTTTAGTGGTGGTTTTACAAATTGAACGACAGCTTATAAGTTTAATTTTGTATGACAACTTAAAGATCTGATGACCAGCTTCACACGCTTGGTTAATTTTCAGTAGATGAAATTCTGATCTTAATAAGTTAATAAATACGGGCGAAATAAGTCCGATTCTCGTGAACAGTTAGAGTCAGTGAAAGCGAGGCTGATTTACATTGGCGTGAGTGAAAACCATTTCTATTGCAGTTCTATATTCAATTGTGTACTCAAACCTAATCCCACTGACCACTGTAAATATCAGCCGTTTCGTCCGGTAAGAACTGTTCTTCTACTGATTCGTTTACATTCAACATTCATAGCAAATAGACTGACTATTAAACACCTCAGTGCCGCACGTGAAAGTTCCAAAACTCATCAGCCATTGTTTTGGTTTGCCGATCTGTGACCCAATTAGGACTGAGTGCAGCTGACCATTGTGAACGGCGATCCGTTTAATTTGGCGCTGCCACGAATGCAAACCGTCAACTTCGAAAATCGAATAGCGCCCGCATTGCACTGTCGTTCCACTTCACACGTCTATTACGGAGTGAGCCGAAAGGCGGATTGACCTTCTACTGAATAATGCACAGGCAGTAACTTCATGAACAAAATTGATGGGAGTGGAAACCAGGCAAGAGAGAGATGAACACCAGCAGTGTTGATTGCTAGTTGTGAAAAAGCACGATTACTGTTTCTGTCTCCACTTCATGAACTACGAAAAACAGTGCAGGAAGCTTTTCAGTAAGTAATGTGTCAGCATTTTTTGTTAACATCAAGATAATTAGAGATAATCATTGTATTCTGGTTAATATGGCTTAAACGTCGAGCAGAATTACTCCCCGAACATCACATTCCTGACAAGCATTTAGGCGACTGAATTCAAAAGGAGTCACTACACTCGAGTTTCTCTCTTGTCAGAAGTGCGTACACTTGCCATGGTCGAGACTAGAACTTGGCCACACGTTCATGAGGCGACCGTGTTGATTATTGTGCCGTTCACCTCACATTAGGTACGGTTATGATGTCTGAACGCTCAGCCATATTCACTTGTAAGTAATGTTCTGATTGGCCGATCGCCTACAGAGGAAACAAAGTAACCAGTCTGTCAATTCCATTCGAAGACCCCTCGGCTAGAATATCTCTCTCAAAGCTGAAAACACAGAAATTAATGACTTGTTGAGCGTGTTCGTTGTTGACAAGTGAAATCAGTGGGCAACCTGAGCTCATTATTCTTAAAATCAAACTAAAGTGTTGTTTAAAGAAATATCTGTGCCTTAGTCATCCTTCCGAAGATACAACTTATGCTCAATTTAGTCATGTAATATACGTTTTCCAAACCAATCCAATTAAGCAACAAGAAGTATGTAATTGTCGAGTACGAATTACCAAATAGCCTACGCAAATGCAAACGTACGTCACCAGCCCATTAGTGACAACACAATGAACATGTGCAACAGAAAAGTTACGGGGCTCGTGTAAGTTACGCTGACCGAAGATCTGAACTTAGAAGGTCTTCACGGGTATTCAAGACGGCCTTCATAATATTCCATAACACCATTCTTGAAGAAGTAAAGGTGTTGTGAAGCTAACTTGGACTGCTGAAGCGCGGTGTCTGTAGTACGACGGAACTAAATGAGTAGCTCAAAGATCCCTGCAGTATCGTCAAGCGGTTGCATAAACAGAGTAATGAGAAGGACGTTGTGCACAAACTTTGCGTTCACTTACAAATTCAGTCTACTCAATTTGCAAAGCATGCAAGCATCAATGCAGAAGGGTTGTTGTACAATAATGGAGTATCGCAAATTATTCAAAATAAGAAATATTCTACAGTACTCCTTCTCCAACATATTTGTGAACGATAAACGCTCTCTAATCGTCTGACGGTTAGAAATGAGTGGTGTGAAAATTATGAACAAAATGGGGCTAACAAAATTACATGCCTACTGGAACGTGTGGTTCGATGGATTGAAGAGTGATGGAGAGACAGCGGTGATGCAGTATGTGATTCTCCGGCAAATGGACAGAATGAGGTAACTTTTCATCATCACCGTCAATTATGGTTGAAGAGTCGGATGTGTGATGTGTGGACGGGGTAGTTACTTTAAGGGTTCCGTGGTTCAGCTGCATGGCTATAGGACTGAAACGAAAGTTCCTGATGCGTGTCGACGTGGGCCGGTTTGAGACTATCAGTACTCAAATCAGCGTGCTTTCCGGAACGTTTCACCCTGAAAACCTTGAATGGACCATCGGGTAGAGCACTGCATCGTATCACAACGAACGGAAGCGTGGGTACAAGTCCTCAAGTCGTCGATCAGTTGTTGAGGCTAGGAGTGCTTTCAGGGTGGAATGACACAAAGCACTCCTATGTGGTGTACGTAAATGAGCAGATCAGGTGAAGTTAGTGTGCTTGCGTTGAACAGGTCGTTTAGATGTTACATGTAGTTTCGTAAACCACTTCAGGGGCGGAACATTGCATATCTTCCCTGAATACTGAGCAGTGATTGTTTTGTCTAGCTTTGCGTTGACTGCGTGTTGAGCAACGCTTCCACTACCATTGAAACAGTTCAATTATTCCATTAGCAGCAGGGGGGAGTGCACTTGCCCCGATGTGTTCGCAGCTCAGCAGACAGGCTGAGGTGTGAGTCAAGGGTGGCTGAAATTGTAAGTTTCTATCTGTAGCGGCGAACAATGGGAGACCACTGTTGGCAGTTCTATGCTCAAGGGACGTTCTGGCGACCGCTGCTGAGTGGAACAGCAACTGGTCGTCGTGTAAACTTGTTGACACGTGTAAACGGGAACGCTGTCCCGTTTGAGGGTAGTAATAAGCCACCTTTATCAGTAAGAATGTGAGAAGAACATGCTTCTAGGACAGATGAGTTTCGAAAGGGTGAAAATATCACGAGCTATCTCGTTCCTTCGATAGTCGCGGCATGATTTGGTCCACTAGTGCACTTCATACTCAGTCATATATGACTGGCAGCGATTAAATGTGGCGCGGAAACCAGAGTGGGATGAAAAATGCATATTGAGAAAAACGAGTGGACGTAGAGTAAACATTCATCGACTCAACGACTCATTTTAACCTACAGCCGACAGCTTAGCTGGTTCTTTCAATCGTTGCCTCCAGTCCTGCGTTAGTGTATTGCCTTGGTAAAGTGCCTTAGCGTTCTGCACTGTCATAAGTTTGTTTCGTAATCTATGTATACAGTCTAATTGAGTAGATCTGAATATCATTTGCTTCTGTCGCGATGTTACTTTTTCGCCTGTGCATGTCACGCTGAAATACACCATGTGACTTTCTAGGTATTAATGTACTATTGCCGAACAGTTCAGACGAAGCGGATTGCACTAGAGTAGTGAGTCATGGAGTGGAAACGAGGACATCATAGTATACGCTCAACGCCAAGCGATGATCCAGCACTAGCAGACCAAATTGGCTACAATATCTCTGGGTAATACAGCCGAGTTATATGACTCAGAAAGAACGTATTTCCCCGATTTGATCTACATGTTTGTTTTCCAGCGGCGCAAATTCAATTTTCATACACAATGCTCGGTTAGCAAGTACATCAGCAAAGTCACAATAAGATGTTGGGATTCCACCTATTTCCTCACTGTCTCAGTTCAGTTCCGTTAATGTCAACCGTTCTATATATATAAAACGATACCGGAAGATCCTAAAGGGTTGCAGTAATGATACATCAGAAAAGAAGTGAGATCAAAAAAGTAGAATTATTATCCGGATATTCCAACGTGTGAACGATATAGTACACGTAGGCTAGGTAAAATTTTTGACGAATTTCTATCCTATTAGGCAACCGTACGGGTATAACACGTAGCAGATTAATCAATGTTTACTTGTCAGACCTACAATCCTTTTTCTCCACAACTAGTCCGCAAAAATCCCTCGGTTCCGCCGTTCATCCCAGTAGGTCAAGTGATGAACTGCCGATGCCAAAATGAATGAGTGTAAATCAGTTGCACACGAATGACTCCATTTCGGTTATATCACCATTGTCCGATTTATTTGCAAAAATACGCCAAGCCGTATAAATGGAGGATTGTAGCATGAAAGTAACAGGAAATTAACCTTGTGGTGATCACTACTATTTGGTGACAACCTGACATGATTCGTGAAGGTGAGCTTTTTCTATAGGCTTGAGTGTAATGTACAATCGGAATGAGACCCGGATCCAGAAGTTCTTGGCGAAATCGCTCACCGCAGAATAACTTGCGGATTTTTCACTTCCTGCTTGACATAGAGTGTTTAACATTAAAGTTAAACGCTAACCTCATTCACAATTATCTTCTAGATCCAATCTCTGAAGTTTTAAATGCATATCAAACACATATACACACTTTCTGATATTTGCAGTTGTCCCAGAAAGTTTTGCAGCAGCTTGCGGTATAAGGTTCACCTATCTCAAACCACAATTTAAGGTGGATGAGCGAGATCACTTGAATCGTTTGAATTTGTTAGCGGTCACAAATTTGATCACATATCCCCAATGATTAAAGCTAGCAAATGATTATCCGCTTCATATATCCTACCGGTTTTAAATGACACTGGATCAATCTAATAGACAGACCGTTGAGTAAGAACAGATTGTTCGACCCAAAACACACCCAAATGCAGTTAAGAACGAAATGAATTCTCTCGAGCTATACCGGCAATCACAATTTAGCAGATCAGTTGAAGTTTGCTCGCAGTTCACTAGGCTCATTCATCGTTTCCATTTTACGAATTGCTTGGTCCCGTTTTCGTACAGACCAGGAACTGCTTCAGGCAACTGACCAGAGATGCTGCTTACGCCCTTAAGGTTGCTATGGCAACTATTGTTATAGCAAACTGCTGACAGGAATTAACATTCTGTTCTCTACAGATATGGCTAGTAGATACTATCACTGCCGAGCATCACCCTTTGATTAATTAATGATCGATTGTAGCTCTGTGATTGAAGAAAGTATGATGGAGTGCCTTTTTAAAAACTTGTCATTCTTTGTACAAAGGCTAAATAATTTCTGTATAATGACAATCAAGTTTGTTGTCATTGCGTGATGCGTGTTATCTTCTGTTCTTTGGCCATTCGGTTGAACACACATACATCATTACTGGGAGGTGACATTTCCAGCCTATTCGTTCTGTCTGGTCGCCTCATTGCTCAGTCCCTGAAAGAGTAATTGTTTCGGGTTCAACAAAATGATGGCGCTGTTCTCTGGATGAGCAAGGTAGCAGAGCTTCCAACAAAACCACTGACTGTTATACACAATCTGATTTATATTTGATAGAGTAATAGAACCCACCCTCCAGATACTTTTGGATCGAGTTACACCGGGCGATCGTTGTGTGATATTAAGTCAGCGAGTGTTAAATGAAAGAAACATTGTGAAAATTGGAAGCTTATTTTAAACGAATACTGAAGCCTGGATATGCAACATTTCAGTTAACCAATGTAATTTATATAAAAATATGTCTCCGAAAGTTTAAGGTGTTGAATATTTATGTTCATCGAGGGATTTCAGGTGTAGCTAGATAATGAGTTAGAAGCAAATATGGCTTACACGATTTGCGTTTGCACTAGTCAGATTGTTTGGTTGAGCAAGATCCAAATGACGGCCCACTAACTTGTAGATGACTCGTGGGATCGAGATTTACACAACTTTTTACAATGTTCCTCAGAGAGGGACCAGCTTCCAAGGCTTGTGAATTAATTCGTTTGCGGAACTATTTCCTCTCGAAAAAAGTCATTTTTCAATCCGCTCGAACCCCGTCAGCAGGAGACCAACTAAATGAGTAGAACGACTTTATTCTATGAAAATCTTCACGCCAGACATACCCCTACAATTGACGCTAGAATGCCTTTAGGTATACAGGAATTCGAGTGGTAACTCTGACTTCAAGTGCAGTCATTTGTAGACCACAATACACTGTAGTTTTGGATCTACCCATCTGAACGGCAGGACTACAACTAATCACAGACGTTCTGATTGTCCTGGTGCTATTGGCTGAGCATCTGTCACTGTGGACAGCTTCTCGCTTTTCGAACAGTGAAACAGCGTAATCTGATCGATTCAACATTGTTTCACACTATCTAACCAATTGCTTTATTTACTGTTATTTCTGGACATGCTTGTGGTTCAAAATCAAACGAGTGTATCCACCACTCACGTCTCCTGTTTGAGCTGCTTCGAAGTGGGCATTGGACTCAAATTAGTCCGTTAATTGTGAGCCTGACGAGTTCGATTTCAATTTTTCTGCTGAGTCCTACCCACAGTTAATCGCAGCCTCCATACTTAAGTTGATGGGGAAAACATCGATCCCAAATTAGATGTAGCCGACTTAGTGCACCTAAACTCTTCGCCTCTCAGAAAGTGAACACTGTAGTTAAAAATGAGTGACTTTTAATATATGGTATATAAATTTTAGCCAAACTGTCATTTGTGTAGTAAATTGCCACGGACACGTGCTTATATTTTGTTGTGAATATTTCGTGGACAAAATACACTGTTGAAAGATTACGAAACAGGACAAGCGATAGTGAACTTCATAATCAAAGCATTTTGAACCGTGCACTAGGGGCGTCTAATGTGCATTATTATTGCAATATTGGCCCGATCCAACAGTAACCATCACTGGCCACAAACTGACAGGACATCCAAATTTACTGTTTCAAAAGTTTGATTCATCATCAATATATCAATGAGAGGATGATACGTCTTCTTTCAAGAGTCTCAAGGCATGGTGTAAAGAAAATGGAGCAATCATGAACGCTTGAGTAAGTTCCGCTAAATCAAAAACGAAGCCTCGTTAGATGCCTGACAGGTAGCGCGTTAAACATCTGCACCTCAGACACTTCGCAAGCTGAGCTAGACTTTCTACAGGAAGTGTTCATGCAGAATGGCTACCCAATGCGTTTCCTTCAGAAGGCAATGCAGGCGGTAGGGTTGAAAATTATGATACCCTCTGTGAATAAGAAACTTGCGTTTATTAGTCTTCCTTTCAAGGGAGATCCCATGACAGGAATTATCTACATAAAGCTAAGAAAGTCAGTCGAAACAACCTACCTTGCCGCCCAATTGTGTATCAGTTTCTGCTCAACACCCGACTGCGCAACCCTGATATCTGCGCTCAGAAGATGTTTGTGCTGACACTTAACCTCTCCTAGCCCACAATCAATCAAGCTTATGGTTTGAAACAGGGAACATGTAAGTGATAACAAACACGTCGTCCTTAACCTATATTGACCATTCTTCTGACTCACGCTGGTCACTGTTTTCATATTTATTGTGTTATAATTGACCTGATGATCAAACACAGAAAACAAGTGTTGTTCGCTACTCTGTCGTTCTCATGGCTTAAGTGACACATTTACATTTTCGAAGAAGAAAGTCGCCTACACGTCCCAAATAGCCAGGCTCACGTTTGACATGAATAACACAGACCTTTGATTAGGTCCTTTCGTCGCCTACAGATAAGATTTTAGATTCCTCGGGAGAAATATGAGGGACAATCTTGAACTGACTAATGTAGTGTGATAATGTGATTCCCGGACGCTGCTTGTATAGGTTGAATTTGGTCAGAAAAAAGTGCCGTGTAGGTTATTTCTGTAGGAATGCTGATCCCATTTCAATCCTCCCGAAGTATTTCGCTTGTAGTTTCTTTGGAGGGAAATTTGCTTCTTTCAAAGGAACCTAATGCAGAAATAATGGTTTCATATGAAAGTCTCCCTTGAATCGGAGCACTTCTTTTCGGATAGCTCTCTTTTTGCAGAAGCGAAGCTATAGTGGTGGTACCCGATGGATGTTTTATGTCATGCAGCCAACACAGTGGCAGGGCTACTGCTGCTCCAATCGCCCACAACCGACAACCACTAGATAAGGTCTGTGATTAAAACCACGATGATACTTAGCTCATTGCTCCGTCAAAAACAGGCAAATCATTCATATAATGTTAACTTGAGAATAAACTTCATGCAACATGTACAATGTAAGCAACGTGTAACGAGCATAATAACTGTTGCCATTTTTAATGTGAAGCCCCGTATAATTTAGGACAAAGGGTGGTTTACATTAAAATGGATTCCGGCCGTTTAGTGGTAGATTGCACCTCAATAACGCTGAAATGAAATTAAGTCACAGCATGTTTTATTCGCGTTCAGCTGTGAAGAATTTTATGCACATCGCTGAATTTTAGACATTAAAGTTTGTACTGATCACTACGCAAAGTAGATGAATTTAAAACATTATGTATTAATTCACTGGACTGTAAATGTGTAAATATAAGGGTATATACATCTAAGAAAATGGAGCAAAATTCTCGCAAAGAATAAAGTTCTCGTTCATACGAATAATTGCTCTACAGGTTCACTCATGCCTAATTTTTGCTACAAACAGAGCAGAAAAATGGGAGTGGAGTTCCATTGTGCTGACCGTTTTGCGAACAGAAGACTGAACACTGGTAGAGTTTGTAAAAACCAAAAGTGTCCAGCAGATAAATTACGTAATACACGTGGGAATATTCAAGACGTATATTATAGCAAAAATTATCACACGCTTTAAGGCAATCAGGAGAAATGAACCAGATGTCGCTGAGTGTGGAACCACCACTGCATTTACATAAGTTCTTAAAATAATGGTCCATAATATTGACGCATCTGATAGAAAGACTGATGGAATGCAGTGGGTCTGGATAACTCTTTAGGAGTACCAAATCCGTGCGAAAATTACCTCTTGAAATGTAAGGTTGATCTACCTGCCAAAAGAAGGATAGAAGGTCTGACCTTGAACAAATGTACACTAAGATGAGCTGACCAATAGGGACTAGAAGAAAGGGTGACAGTATGTTTGTTTATTGCGGTTGGAGCTTCGCGCGTGCAAGAGAAAACAAAACAATCTGATTGTAGACGTTTTAGCAACGGAAGAAGTAGCATCTTAGTGTTTTAAGGAAATCTGTTAACAATAATGGCGGGAAATCTCTTGGTTGAACAACTCGGATGCACAACAGCAACCATAGATTAATTTGTCTTTGGAACAAAAGTTTTGTGAATACTTTTGACGCAGTTCGAACGTTTGACTGTGAGCGTTTGAATATTATAATTATCAACAAGATTGATCATCCAATCAGTACTTGCCGAATTGCATACCTCACTGAATCTTTTTGGTTATGGGCCTTAACTTCTGGCCACAGAGATCAGGGATATTTCTGACAGTCAACTGTGTCCACTTTTCTGTCCTTAACAGTCAGTCCTAGCAGAAAATATGTGTACATGTCTGAAATGAGAAGTGACATGAACGTTTCGAGCAATATCGAACCAATGGAACAAATTTTATAAGGACGTGGTTGAATGCTGACTTTTGGAAAGGTAAAGGTATAAATGTGAGTTTTCTGCTCATTGCAACAGAAGGCCACTGATTTACGTCAATATCGACCTTGCGACAGCAAAACGGAACCAAAAAGAACTTTAAACTGAATGAAAGATATCCTATAGCAGTATTCCACCTGAGACATAGTCACTTCCATTAAGATGTTTCGGATTAATCATATCATCTAAATATAAACAAGGTAATCAAGTGTTGCTAACCGTTGATCCTGATGACAGTCAGCAAAAGGGTGACGGACTGTTTCACACTAGATAGGTTGCATTAGCATTGTGCACAACGGAAAGTAGAAATTACAATCACAAAATTGGAATCAGGGTGTCGGATATTCAGCGACAGGTTGAGTTCGACTGACCGGTTTACGCGGCGCTGGTGAGATCCGGAGGTGTCAAAGTGACTAGCCACCACTATTCGTGAAAGCGCCCCTAAACCACTTTTTTAGATTGTGGTGATTACTAGCTAGCAAGCAAGCAACCAGATTTTACTGTGTGAGATATAGAAGTTTAGTAGCGTGTGGACATAGAAATAACCAAATAACACTGAACATTTCTATGGCCAAAACACAACGGGTAAAAACTAACAGTTAGGTTTATCAATGCCTCAACCCTCTTGGTGGGCCTATATCAAGTGATACAGGTTCTCCGACATGAACAAAACTTTTGGTTTTAACTCATATTGGCTTAACTAAGGAATCACAGCAAATGGTATCAGTAAAACACAAAATATACTCTCTCAGAGCCAACTGTTATTATATTAATTTGTAAGCTTATCTGTGTAAAACAAGTCCAGTTAATACAATAATTTCAAACTTGAGTTCATAAACGTTATTATTGGAAATCTGACTTGCCACGCCGATTATTTAATTTTGGCTTAATGAGACCGTACTAAACACAGCAGGTATTCGAAGTCACAAGAATAACACCTGGCTTTAAGTTTCGGTGGGAAAGAAAGTTCACTTGTCTATCGTACGTACTGATTCCTCAAAAATCATTTCATCACCGCGAAGGTTGGCTTCAGTTGCATCTATATGTCCGATTTCTTGTAGAATGGTTACGGAATCGAAACCGAAGCTGCCCACTGAAATGGTTTACGAAGTTCAGCTACCGCCCAAGGCGTAAACGATATAACTTTGGAGAGGCATCAGAGAAAACCGGATGAAAACGTGTGGTGCGAACAAAATTAACTCGAAAACATGTTTCGGGTACGATCTGCACATATAAGAGCAGGTAACCATTTGTAGAACAAATATATTCATACCAAACACAATCACACATTATAGCCAGTTCATACATGAGACAAAAACAGTCATCCACCGTTCATTAATAACAGATGTAAAGTCTTACATATTCGCCCTCAAAAATGCGCTGAATGTCACTCTGGCAAATTCGCTCTACTGGTGTCTGTATTCCAACCAGATTAAAGAACACCAGTAATAAGCATTTTGAGTCTGTCTTTAAACTGTATACTTATCACCATAAAACGTAAACGATACTGAACCTCTTAAGTACACTTTGTAGATTTTACGATATGAATTTCTTCTCAGTATGTTTGACTATGTAACCCGCTTGTATTTGTGAACTACATGCAGAACTGTCCTCCTTATCTTGAAAAAGATGGACGCCTGTTTATTGTGATACGGAATGAATCACTAATGGAGTTGTGAGTTATGGGAGTCTATCACTAGACCAAATCTTTGAATATCAACACTTTTTCCAGGGAAGCTATTCGTTTTGAATTTACGGCCCGACAATTTTTTTGCCTACTACCAAACCAGCGTGAACATGCTAGAGATTGCAGTTTGTACACAACGGAGACAAGAACTCATTCGCCGACCTCTCGAGCTTTAGGCACCCGAGTAAAATTAGCTTAAGGACCGCGCATTTCTAGCTCGCACTTGGATACTTGGAACCTTGATTCAGCCATTGACGATACACTTCCGCAAATTATAACATTATCCGTGACCTGTGTCGAACCACCCTAAGTGTGTTAACTCTTTTCAGGGTACAGTAGACAGGTTTATAAGTCGGAATTCATCATACGTTTTTTATACCTTCAATCCTCTCATTCGGATGAAGCTACCAAGTGATCGGTGTTCAAGATTTAGTCTGATGTGTGCAATCTAGGTTCGGTAGTGAAATGAGCAGAACGATTTAATGGGATAAGGCAACAGTTTAGCAAGATAAGCTTGTATCAACGAAATACGGCAATCCATGGCAGGCATTTAGTTCGTGATAGATTAGGGAACGACACTGAACTTCATCGAATCTTTTTATCAAAGCATTCGGTAAAGGTTACACTCAACCCGACCTGGACCCTAGCCAGTGGCGCCCACGGATTTTCTTTCGTTCCCACCACACTAAAGTGTCCCTGTTGCTTGGGTTTTCGTAAATGCACACGTTCACTCTAACCCAAAGTTGTCTGCAGCACTCATCGACAGCTTTGTGAATAGCAAACAATAGATCTGCGGTTTCCGACTCGACAACAGACGGGCGTTAACTTTCAACAGTGTAGTGGCGTCGAAGAAACAACAGTGGCTATCACTTTAAACAAACTCAACGACAAAAGACAAACAATCAGCGATGGGAAAAATGTTTGTTAAACGCGCAGAGCAGAGTAAACATTTGAAAGAGGTTGCCTGTCTTTGCAAACTTCATGGTGAAACTTTCAAGCCCATGGCAGTGAGAAGTAGAAATATCACTTAAGCAGAGGTTTGCTAAAATCTACTGATTTTGGGGCTCACTGCGCACATGTGGTTACTGATAATTGACTCGTTGGAAGCGAAGCTGGAATGAATATGAAATTTTAGAACCATGTCTCTCATGAGTGAATACACAATTGTCTACAGCACTGTGTAGTTTTGTCCAGGCTCTACACCAGAATGAATGGGCGGTCAACAAACTGGATTCCTGGCAACAGCGGCAGTTTATAACAATTTAGTCCAAATTTCTTGCTGTTCACTGTTTGGTTTTGGACTGCATGGCTTTGGCAAATAATTCATGCTGCTGTACATAAACAGCACGAAATTCCAGTGTTTCGTATTGGGCGCAAAAACAAGAAACCCTTCAAAACCGAATTAACCAATTTTTATTAGGGAACATTTTATCGTTCCACGTCAGATTATGTGAACTCACTCAAATCCATTGCCAAAACTATTTTTGATACTATCCTGTTGACAGTACTGTCCGTTGGCAATACTGTTCGTGTACGCAAGCAAACTAGGTCCTATGAGAAAAATCCTGAATTCATCCGCAAACCAAAAATCCAGATCTAAAAGTTCATAAGTGATACAAAATCTCTGAAAGAGTTGTTTTAGATTTCTCACTCTAAAAGCGCTCCCACAGTGTTCACCTCTATACTCTACTGAAGGCAAGAGCAGAACACGCAGATGCCAGGAAAGGTTTGGCTCTAACTGAAAGTACAACAAAGGTTCAGCGCTTATAAGTTTAGAGTTTTGACTGCATTTTGGAATAAAATTTTCTTCATTCCTGTCAACTCCGCATGCAAAATGTGTATCTTTGAAAATATTGGAGTATACTTCTTTAACAGTTAACACGTAGGGTTGCACGTGACAAATTTCATCATCTTTTAAATGCACGAATTTCCTGAAAAGGTTTCAGGAAATGAAATTAAATTGTCAGCAGATAAATCATCAGGAAATTCGCCATTTTATACGCACAATTCGATTAGCAAGTAAGTAGAACAGAATACAGTCAGGTGATATGAATTCGTACTAGCAAGCTGAAGACATAAGCAGTGTAAATAGCGTAAAACAAATTGGAAAGCCTACCAGAAACTTGAAAAATGGCGTAAATAATAACATTACCAATTAGTTTCTTCGTTCATTAATAGGTCACCAGCATATGATGTAAAAGCTGAGCGTTCATCGAGAATGGTGAACAAAATGATCGCTTTAATCACTATACTGATAAGCGAAAAATCGAGCTGATTAATTCCGTGTCGGCCAGCCGGTACGAACGTATAACGAAAATAGTGAGGCCTTTGTGCATAGCCAGCCGTACTATGAAATGTTTGTTGGCTGTTGGTATCTGCTTGGTAAAAGTCGATGAAATTAGGTGTTCTTGTTGCTGTTGGGTTGAGCACTTACGTGACTCTGTTGACTACTACATATTAATCCAGCCAACATCCAGTTTAACTCAGCACAGTTCCTTTGAACAAGGAATGTCAACCGTTAAATGTCAAAAATTGACGCTTCAATGAAATATGGAACTAGTGTATCACGATTACGTTGCCGTGCGCGTACAGCATGTGAAGCTTGAGCGATTCTGCATTCGCTTGGACATCCCAACATTTCAACGTGAACATACATCAGTTCACTCATCAGCAGTTATCTGTTAACCTGGGGTGAGTGAGTTGGTCACTCTGGATCACATTAACATTCGTGTGGACCGTAAGAAAGGACCACAACGAAACTAACAAATTGCATTATCAACTCAAAATTTCAATTTATATAAAACTCATAATGAAGCGTAAAAGTGAACGGCCTCAGCGCAAGAATTTCACTGAATTACCAGGAGAAATAATGCTTTTTTCTTGATCAATTCATACTGACTGTTGTACACGTCTTCTGTCTGACTATATACAGTATATAGAGTGCGGTATGCAGTCAAGCAAGTCATTCGTAAATAATTTCTTCGTGTATGAAAAACGGTTGATGGACTTATGAGTGTCGACAGGAGCATATATGTGCGTAAATTGCTGGTGATGTATGAAGTCGCGACCTTCAGACCTATTTGACCTGTTTAATACATGCGTTGGATATTCCAGCCGAACTCTAAAGCCACTGTTTCTTTTCGCTTATTTTATTAAAATGCACATCCAAAGATAATTCTTACCAAACTTAAATTTCATCTTAAGTGAGTTAACTTTCTCAGGTTACACCAAGACCAATTTACATCGTAAAACATGCACTTTTGTGTTTTACACGTACGTCACTAGTCAATACGATAATCGTTTACTTTCTTCCGGTAGCGGAAAACACGTTCAGCAATCATACGGAGCCAGTGGAAAAGAGAAGTGTGAAATTTGGGGGAAGTTTGACAGCAAATAACAGGAGGAATGACAGAACAAACATGTTTGTCATATCGGTGATCATTAGGAAGAGTTTGCTGAGCATGTAGTAGACGTGCCTGGGTGAACGCGTCCACTCCCAACCGTCTGTTACATTTCATTGATCGGTACTTTTATGTGTGCATTTTTCGTATCATCTGTACACCTCCGTTTAGGTCGCAGCTGTTCAGTGTTGGTTATATTGTATAAATGCCTGCCTCATGTCCTTTGAACCTAGGTAACCCTCTGTGTCATCGGTACCACAAGTGGCCCACTGCTGCATACCCCTACATGAGCTTGAAGTTACTCGGTATTAACCGACTAAACTACACTTTTAGTAACACTTTTCTGCGTTCAACATTAATGATCAAGCTGAACGCATCAACTGTTGACGTCTTACTGTCAAGCTTCCCCAACCAACCGAACTGCTTTTGAAAAATCTGGAGTGTAACTTTTTGTCAGTTTGCTATGTCACCAAGAATTGACAAGAACACCCATATGTTGATGTATAGTAAGTTCATTTACCCAATAGTTCCGTTAGATTCTATAATTAAGCAGATAAACTATTGGAATGCGAACTTCTTCGTAATTAACGACAAAGTACGGACTTCATAGATCGTGACTGAATAGGTTTATATACCATGGTACTCAAATGACCGAAGGAATCCAATGAAATAAATTTCCAGGAAAATATGGCAAAGCTGGATATTTCCTAATTGCTGCGCTTTTTTGGACTAAAACGTTTACTGACTAATTAAGTTTCAATGTCTCTGTTCCATTTCAACACAGAGAAGGGGACTTTCTATTTGGATCTTGAGTTATACAACCGGCAACTTTCGGTTGATTAAGTTAACCAAGCCAGGTAAACCACTTGTCAGATTAATTTTATGAAATGTACACAAATATGGTACACAGATCGAACTACATCTAAAGTTTATCACAGCTGTCTTTTTTCAGAGAGGAACCCCATATTTGAGTTGTGCCACTATTAAGATTCACTATTGTTGCCTAGTATTTTTGTCACGACTCGACGATGACCACATATTACTATCCAGTTGAGAAGGTGGTATAGATTGACAACGTGTGAGTCAACTAAGATCTTTCAAAGAATGATGTTTCTATTCCACACCAACATTAATAACACTTGAAGCAGACTGGTTTTTTCACATTTTAGTTATCTCAGCATTCAAAACGACAGTGGCTGATGTTGTTGACTGGATCGACTTTTTCTGCAATTCTGATACGATCATCAAGCCTTAATACGTGTCTAGCAGACCAATTCAGCAACGAGAGGAGTAACAATAATTTCCTAGCGCACTGTACGGTTCATCTGGTTTGTATGTAAAGACGGGTGTACTTAATCTTCTCACGGAAAATATGGAGAATATCTGATGAATTTTTTTTTACAAACCACTGGTGAACCTTCGTTCTGTCTGCGGTAAATCTTGCACGATATTTTTTAAAACATCTCAAAAGTGTAGCATATTACAGTTGATATGTTTCATGCGTATTGGTAGTCCAGCCAGTTGCCTATGTTCAATCAAGATAGCTTTACTGAAATTATTTTACAGAAAACGACTTAGTTTTCCACCCGAATAAGATGCCGAATGCCCTCAACCAGCGAAATGAATCAGGACATCCTGGAAGAGGTCAACCACGGATTAAGTATCATCACTGGTTGATTGAGTTGTGCGATGTGGGTGGTATAGGCCGGCACTTCACAAATTTAGTCACATATACATAAAACGTGCAAATTAGCTCCGCTTACAATGCACAAATCATTAATTAAGTTTACACACAGTGAGAACAATAGGCAGGAGCCAAATTTGAATGGGATTGTGTACTCGGCTTTCTCATCAAACATGATGAAAGCTACAACACAGACACCGCTACCCTCTTAACGCGTTCGCTTTTATTCTCCATAAGCGGACCTTCACCATGAGACATACGCCACAGGCAGTTCTGTATATGTGAGAGTAAAGAAACCTTATTCCGAAAAGAACACTCCAGTTCTTTTCTTCAGTACATCCATGACTATTCACAGAGATTGTTAAATTACGAATTACTGATTTCGATTAATGGGCACATAGTTATTAATTGTTTATAAGTTGGTACTGGTCAAAGTCAATGGTATTTGAATTCGAAGCAGTTGTTTCTTCAAAAAAATTACGAGACAGAAGTCAGAAACAGCTAATTGTACGATTTATATCCTCGTGAATTTTGCTGCACCATATTAAGTACTCATTGCACTGTTAGTGTTTTTGTTAGCAGCGTCAAGCAAAGTGGAGAAAAGAAGTGCGCGACAACACACACACACAAACTAGCACAAAATACAGGATAGTATTGAAAGTGCTGGTTTTTTCACAGGATTTTCACAACGACGACCAATTTTGTCTGTTGGGAAGTAAACGGCCACCATCTGACAGTAGCAATATCCCCGGTGAACTGGAGCTGTTATTGAGTGTTGGTTAAGTAAATGGTTTTAAAGACTCGAACAAAATTGGTCTTATATTCATAGATCAACAAATCATGCACAATCGAGTATTGTAACTGTATGTGTTGTACTAGTTGTACAACACGAGTCGCTGGGGTCTGTTTCACTTCATGTCCACGTCATTCAGCCATTCCTGTAATTAGTCGACTGTACTCAAAGTTCATTTGGTCATTCATATCGATCATGAAACCTCAGGAACTATGACATGAGCGGCCGTTCACAGAAAGGACAGGATCTTCTGGAAAATCAGCCATCAAATAAAACGGAAACGTAAGAAGTTGGTTGTAAAATGGTTAGACTACAGAATTATAAGTATTATGGGTGCATGTATCACTTAGGACAATATCCGATAAGCTTTCTAACCGGCGATTTGAGCGATTGTGAGATCCCCGACCTTGGAGTAACCGACAACTCCAAACGTTAGGACATCGTCGTTGGTTGTTCGAATCGTGATTTATACAACCACTGGGGGCCTCAATAAATAGTGCACTGTGCAGCAGATGGTCGGCCAACAATTTAGATACGTGGCTCAATCGTCGCATGTTGTCTACTTTTGTCAATTATTCAACTGGACACTTTTCCTGCATTGTCCGTAATACAGGTTAGGAAAATAGAACTTTTCGCATCATCAATCGCTCCTAGTGGTGTGAGCCATCTGGCGAAAACATCTGCTCAACACACTTCGTCCAGTGACATTTTCATAAAGAATAACGCAAGAGCATTAGTTACTCTACCTTTCAATGACAACTGAAAAAGTTTTCATCACCAGTGAAAGGGATATTTGGTGAAGGTGACATATTGTTGTCGGCTGTCTCTCAATCAGAACGTTACAAGCTGAGATGATGGTCTTACCCAGTTAGATAAAACGGTCCGGACCGGATAACACAATTAATTAATTAATTAGTTTTTCTGGAAGCGATTTGACCAAAATTGAAAAACGAAAGGTAGTGATTCACAGCTACCATTTATTGTGACGTAATATGTGTATTTGTTTTCAGATAGAAGCACGAGAAGCCGGTCGAATGCGCGCGTGAAAATAATTCGTGATAAGTTAGTGGTTGAGTGCAAACACTACCGCACTTACCCACAACAAAGTATGGTGATTGAAGATAGTGGACGTAAACTAGTGGAAAACTATTCAATAATTATGTCATGCAGGACATGCTGAGTGTTTTTCCTACTACAACGATCGTTCAGTGGCATGAAGTAATTACTGCATAATGTGTGCCCCATAGCCAACAGTCCATGGTGGCCACCTTCGATACAGTAAGACTGATCATGTCACGATTGTCTGAAGGAGCCTCAAAACGGAATCCTCCACCCTTAGAATAGTCTTTTTATTTATTCGGTCACTTCTAACACCGGCTGATTATGCTCATTCATGTAGAGTTGTTAATTTTAAGCGGATGTAAACAGAAACAGTCTGCGTTACTCTATCAGGATTCAGTGTTTAGTCCTATTAACACTCAAAATTTGAACTACCAATGCTTTTGAGTACGGACTCTCAAGCCCACTCTACACAACTGGTTTCAAATATCGTTAGAACGGGATGATCGAATCAATTTTCGAATAGGTGCCTTTATTGTGTTAAACTCGAAAACTTGAAGTCTGTCATCAGTGAGTATCACTTGAAACAATCCTAATAGCTTGTTCAAGCGCCGAAATTGTGCAGAACGACCACCCAGAATGGATTATAGCTAAGGTCATTGTAACGTAGAAAGAGTGATAAATTCATCCCACATCAGCTCGGACGTACCATATGGTTATACTTAGAGGAGTTCAATGGAGCCTCTGGTTTGTTTCAAACTTCTACTGGACCTTTTCATGAATGAACGCAGTTTGTCTGGATATTCTGTCTCTCACATTGTCTGACAGTTCATCTGCGTTTGTTATGACATTTACAGAGGCTGAACAGACTGGCAACTATCTCAGCAATGGCCAGAGCACGTTCTGAAATGGTGTTGCAGCAATCGCAAACCGGTTATCCCGTTGCTTGAGACTCGGTACCATCGATCGCTAAAAACCTCATAAAAACAGGTCACTATGTTGATCCATTTAGATAATTCAAAATACTGTTACGCCACCAGAACCCTAGGCTATTGACCTTCAGCAAAACCACGTTGATTGGAGCTCACCAGCCGGCGTTACGCGCATGAAAATGGTTGAAGCAACCCGTAGTGGTGATGACATAGTAGGTGATGTGATTGTGTGCGTGCCCGTATGCTGTCTATTTCTATTTGTCTGTTGCATATAACTAACGTTTTTTTACGTTTGCGACTAATGAAGGTGAGTGGAATGCTAACGTACTGTTACATGTCTTCTGCCTACACTCATGAGTGTGTTCGCAAAACATCTAGAATCCAGCCGAAGCCCTGACTTTTCACAGTTGGGTCTCATCTAAAATTATTATAGTCGTGAATCTTCAATTGTCTATTATGGACATGACAGGATGCTGCCTAGGGGTAAAACTTGAAAAGTAAAAGGTCATTTTAGGTTAGTTGTTGAACGCAAGGCGGGAGAATACTGTTCACAACTTGCACGTCGTGCTCCCTTCTCTGAGACTTAAGGTTACAACAAATTCTAAAGCACTTACCTTAAGTATACTTGAGTGATTGTTGCTGGGTACACGGTAGAAACCGATTCATAACACTTCGTTAATGCAAAGTAGTCAGAAAAACGAACATGAACAATCTTATTTTGCGTAAATATTACGGAGTATCACAGTGTAATTCAAGCATGGTGAGCCCGTCTCAAGCAATTTCCATGCTATCCAGGTCGTTACAAAGTAGCTCATGTTATTAAGAGTGTTACGGCGTTAAATTTACGGAATTATGTCGGAATTCTTCTCAGAATGTTTTTCCAATATATGTACAATAGAAAAAATCTCCTTGCCCCAGATCACTGGTGAAAGTAACCGTGTAAGTTGTCCGGAATATGTAGGTTATTATCTACCCGAGCGGTTGGAAGCGCAGCGAAACATCAAACAGGTCAATCGGTCATTCACGTGCTTCCGACAGTGGGATGAATATTTCGACCTGAGGGTTATCCGTTTCTTTGGATTTAACCCACTTGTCAAAAAGCCTCATAAACTACCATAGATTTTTAATTTACTATGGTAACTCAGCGATTCGTTGGTTGTAATTTATTTATTGGATATACTCGAAACAATTACCAAAGCGTTATAACTTTTGAATGGTGTGGTTAACTGATGGTTAACCAGATTTCCCGATGACATTAATGGCAAAAGTGTTTAGAATATTCTGAAGAGCCGGAGAAATGCATGTTTCAAACATACCATTCGGAATCGGTTGTGTCATGCGTCACTCGTGAACGCGTCAACGTTTAACTGTGGACACGAAATCTTTTGTATTCTCACCAACTAATCCACAATGATGGAATGTTCAGGTTGCACTACTTAATTAAAGCAATTTACGACATAGAATCAAAATCAGAAGATGAAATCAGTGTCGTCCTCATTTATTCCCGAAAGCCGTGTTCACTAGATATATATGTACGTCTTCATTATTTAATCGTGCAGGTCGATCACCTTTTTAGACACAAGACAAGTTATTGCCCCGAAAGTTCATTGAAGGCACACGTTGTATAAAGCTGTCCAGAGAATGAAGGTACAAAGCTTGTTATGAACAATTGATATTCGTTTAAACGTCTGTACACGAATAACTAGATTTTTTCTTTGTATTATCTTCAATGAACTAAATCTCTAGTTTAGAAATTCCAGTGGTAAATTAGATCATAACGTGATAGCTAATAAATTAGGTATCAACCGCGGTGAAGTATAATTCAGTTCTTCCACAATTAATTCAAGCACAGTAGTCAATTTTTACCGTGAATAAGGAGTTTTACGTTAAATCGAATCATCCGGAAGCTCATCCATATCTGACCCTTGAACGTCGAGCGCATTCCGGTTTAAAGCAATTATCTCCCTGCGCGATTAAATAATCCAGAACATTATCCGGATGCATCCATTAACTGGATCATTCACACGATTTGCGAGCGATGAGCACCAAACGCATCCGTTTCGTGAGCAAAAACACCATCTTCACTACAACCTCAATAACAGCCGCCTCATCAGCGCAAAATTACATCTTTGAGATGCGTGTTAGTTAAGACCACTTACCAATCAGCTTGGTCGTAGAATGGAACAGAATTATGGGGAAGATTACAACTAGGGCAGCTGTTGACAAAACGTTACCTATATTACATTAAAAATTCCGCACACGAGTGCGCATTTATCCCTGGAGTAGCACGAAACTGTTAGTTCGACCTTATTTGCTCGTGGCATAAAATTTCCATCAGTATGTAAACTCGTTCCATCCACTGCGCTTGTGAAATTACTGGACAAGTTTATTAGTAGCGTGACTTCTCCATCCTCCTCAATTAAGAAAAATCGCGTAAAGCTAATGAGCAACGTAAGAACATTGATATTGAGCTAAAGTCCCTCGGAATCTAACTCTGCAGTGTGAACTGGTTTCCGTCACTAGTGTGTGTATAGTACTGATTGTGCACAGAGTAATTTTATTCACAACGAAAAATATTATCTTATGCTGCTAAAATATTCTTAGTGGAACAGGAGAAAAGACGTTGAGCGAACGTGTTTCCAACGAAAGTCAATCCTCTTATAGCTGCTGCAGTTAAAAGATGTTTAATCGTGAAAAAGCAGGGATCTGGCCAAGCTCGAACCAGCGATGAAAACAGTTCGCAGGCTGTTCACCATCCGTACGACTAAGCCACTGTGGGAACTTCCGCATTTCACTTTTGGATGTAATTACCCACCAGTCCAAATGATTCTTTGAGGCTCTAATAACTAATCCATGATGTCGGCGAAGTTTTTCAGATTTCACGAACACCTCAATTTGGACTTCAGCAGGGCACCCGTGTACTACTGAAGTTGTATCACTGACAACGTTCTTCCAAGTATATCACGAGATAGAGCACATATTTTCCAACACAGCAGTTAAATTTCAACAGTACAAGCGAATAACAAAATGGAAATATCTCGGGTCAGGACTGGACCGGGTGTAGGAGAACAAGTTATGGCTGAAAAATCTGACTGCAATTTCTTCACTGACCGCTAGACTGTGCAGGCCGTTTATAGTACATTGAATGATAACCCCGTACAAAACTCTGAATGCCTGTGTGATTTCACGTGATACTGAGTGTAGGCAAAGTGTGCCACATGCCATTTCAACCGATTCATTCTCAAGCAAGATGAAGAGTCTGGTCATGTGGAAAATATCTTTCTGTTGTTTACAGCGGCATCGTGAAAAGAATTACAAGTGTCGTTCACTCGACACTATAGCAAACTGACCTCGTAAGGTGAATGCTGTTCAGACCATGTCTACCGTATTTTCGATCATTAAGTAAGATTGGCTATGGACATTTGAGATCTATCCAAACAACCAGCACTCGCTTCCTTACCTCTTTCCACATCAGCACATGCCAATACCACCTCGTTTCTTCAATTTCAAGTGACATGGTTGAAGTCACAGTAATGAAAAGCCGGCCACCTTTCTCCCTGATCCGTGGCCATCCATTTCACTGGGAAAAAATGCAATGAGCATCGATCAAATAGTATACATAACAGTTACTCTAAGTAATCTTGCAACTGAATCCCACCCATTTTGTGGCTAACGACTTTTGTTTGTTTAATTTTTTTTTAAGTTTGAACGCATTCATATCAAGTGCTGGCACTCACTGTTTGCACAGTTTTTTAAGTAGTCGACTTTGAAGTGGAAAATTGACCATAAACGAGTGGCCTCATAATAATCTTTTTGATATAACCAGCAATCATATATGGCAGTTAAGGTGCTCCGAGGCAGCACTTCAAGTAAAGAGCAGTTGCATAAATAATTGTTTCAGATCAAACCAGGGAGTACGTTGTAAGAGGTTTCACCAATCATATTCAAACTATCTAGCTGTTACACGTAGCTACTTCCTACATCAGGTTTTTCATCATTTGTGGCTTATACGTTGTTTTCCACCAAAATAGATGTTTTTTATGTATAATTTGGCAGATTTCGAGTCAGGTTTCCTTCACGTTTAGGAGTCACAAAGCTGTAAAAATTAGTTAATTGACCCGTCCAAGCGAGTTCCTTTTATGCCTATTCTCTTAATTTGCGATCCAGCAGTCTCGTTAATTAAGTTCTTAGAAAGTAGAATGTTTTGCCTAATTTCTGTAATTAACCACAACTGAGTTTGTGTACAACGAAAAATGTGCAATATAACCGCTTGGTAGTTCTTCGGGGCAACGGCGATGGGGACGTGAAAAAATTACGAGCAACGCGTACGAAAAATCTGGAAATGTTGCTGATATTAGCATACAAAGATCATGTGTCAACAGTGGATTTACGGTACTCCAACTCATTCGCAGTCAAAATGTTAATATAGTTCGCTACTAAACATTAACTGAATAGTGAAAATGCGCTGTAAGTGCACCTACTTTAAGTCTTAGGAATAAGACTCAGACCTTTTTGGAACTGTTTTATGACATTGCACAAAAATTTACAAATCCTACTTATTAGTCGCCTTTGAGAACCATACAAGCAAGGGTTGACGGAGTCAGTTGTTCTCACTCAGTTATACTAAATCTGTTTTTATAAGGTCCGTTGTAATTATTGTTCTAGTGTATGAGTAACACGAGTTCCGAATAGCCCCATATTGTTTTTATCATCCCACGTTGTATCTGACATCTTCGATGTCATACTCTCAGCAGTGTCAAACCTGTTCACAAACACGTTCCTGTCACGCTTGGTCGAATGAGAAAAATGTCACTGTGTGTACGTGACTATCTGTGGAGTGTGTGGTGTTCAACAGTAGTCTGTACCTTGTGCTAATTATGCCATCTATTAGTCAAGTCAAATTTAGATTGCTCAAGTTTTGTACCAAATGGATGAACCAGCCGGAAAGTTGAACCATAATCGGTTTTGACTCAACTTCGATTTCCATCGAATAATTTTTGCAGCAGGGATAAAAATCCTAAGTCCTAGTCTCAAAATTTCGTGTACAGCTTCGCTAAACACGACTTAAAACATGCTATGAACGAGGATTTCAGAAGTACACAAGATATGTGCTCATCGACTCAGAATTTAGGGCTTGTAGGCCAGGAATCTTCTGCAGTTCAGTTGTTAATTCAATTTCAATTTCTTTTTATAAATGCATACCTCGAAAGTAATTTTATAATTTTTCAACTAAGAAGTGGGAGTTGTTCTTTATTGAAGAAATTTTGACTCCTTGGATCTGAAGTCATCATTTTCAGAACTTGCAAATAGTTAGATAGTCGTGAAAACGGATTTTCAACTGATGGAGTTATTTTTAACAACTTCACATTTTCAAGTGCTCCGGTTACCTAGGATTAATTGAAAACTAGAGGTCCACTGATAAAATGGCAAAGAGAAGATGTGATAATTAAGTAAATGAAAAAACAATTCAGAGTGGCTGAGGTCTTGAATGACTCAAAGATTACTTATTGGGGGCTGAGCGGTTTCCTGATAAGCATCTAGAGAAACGGTTAAATGAATAAATCAAGAACAGGGTTACGCTGTCAGGTATATTGAATTTCAGATCCACTGTATCTGACCGACTTGAGTAGAATACCAGAAGGGACATTGCTTCAATTGAGGTTACGTTGGTCGCTTCGATTAACTGATATGTTATCGACTCTGTTTCTCCTTTAAGCGCTACCTCTGTGTGAGAAACAACATTCATAGCTGGTCAAGTTTTTTATTCAGCAATGTTTAGAAATGGACGTCGGTAGTGCGCCTTTCGTACATCTCCCTTCTCTCCTGCTAAGCAAACAATGTGCGAGATCATCTCCGGGACTGCTTGTTATATCGTTCGTGTGAGTTGAAAGAATGTGAGCCAATAATAACACAGGGGCAAGATGATTGAAGTCACTCAGACAAAATTTCCAACTTTTAGCTGTGTTCGTCTCTCCGAATGGCGTTTAGCACACTACAAGTGTAATCGCCTCTGATATCCACATAATTCTAAGATCCCTACGGCGTGAGAGATGCCTGATTAATCACATCGTCAATATACATGTTTCCATTTGAAGGAAAATTTACAACTGCATATATGTATCAGTAGGTGTTGCGCATTCACCCGTTACTGTGTAATAAATCTATGTCATTTTCAGCTTCGAGATAACAGTGTATCAGTCGTTACAGCTGTGAACGGCATCCAACCATCACAGTGCATGTTTGGATTCTCAAGGTCGACCGGGGTTTCTGTGAAAATATGTCTTCTTTGGCAGGTAGCGTACAGTCGCCATAAGAATTCTCTCACGATCGTCCTACTAGCGCCTTCGCCTGCATTTTTGAAGTCTGCTTATGTGTACCGCTAGTGAACTATTACTCAAAGTTTGTGCGCAAATTCGACCGTCCTAACATTGCGTCTTCCGGACCATCTTGTCGTGAGGTTGCAGGTGCGAATCACCAAGCAAGGGAACTGGCATCATGATAAGGATAACATTGTTTTGGTGAATGCAATAAGATTATTTTTTGGCGAAAGTGAGTTCACAATCTTTTATTATTATCGAAAGTAGATATCGGTTGCAACAATTTAGCCTCCATCAATCTCGGCATGTGAGCAATGCATGCTCTATTTGGTAGCTGCATATGAAATGACTAGACTAGTTGTTCGCGCCTTTGTCTATGACGGGTGCCATTGTACAAACGAACTCTGATGAGTAATGAGCTCTTTATAATTCCTTGATAGTTTTATTAATATATTCAGCAACAACCAAAGTGAGTGAGCCGTGGTTCAGCTCTGAAAAATCAATAAACAATCAAATATTGAGAGTACCAAAAACTGACGAAATTGTCTAGCACAACAATAGCATTTGTGGAAATCTCGTTGAAATGGATGCAAATGTGTGCATTGATAAAAATTTCTATTGCCTTGACAAACCTCAGTTAACGTGAGGAACAATAATTCTGTTATTGACAAACAGATTGGAAATAACACAACGTTACTAGCAAGTTGTAATACTCTACGTTTCAACCACCTCGGGCGACCTTCCTCAGGAGTGCTGTAGTCGATTACAACACTCCTGAGGAAGGTCATCCGAGGTGGTTGAAACGTAAAGTATTACAACTTGCTCTTAACGTTGTGTTATTCCCATTCTGTTTTTCAATAACGTTAAACACGACGCTCAAACTGTTCAATTTCATTCGTACTATATTTGGTGCGGATATCTTACAAATAATTCTGTTACTCTGTCACCGAATTTATAATGCAACACTTCAAAAAACTCATAGTCATAACAACAGAACCTATCACGTAAGATTGTTTAGCTGCAACTTGTCAAATGATTTTCATTTTTGGTACCTCTACTACAGACAGTGTATTAGATAGGCATAAATTTCTCTCGTGGTGACGTGTAGAGATTAAACTGGGCGTTCAAGGTTACTCCAAGTTGCGTGTTTGAAAAACAATGGTCAATTCGTGGAGCTTGCAAGTCGCAGATAGGTGGATCGGCAAGTGCGAAGTCGGAACCAAGAGCACCTCAGTACGACTGTACCACCCTACTATTCCGGTGGGAGTAAACGATCGCAATATACTACTCGTGAGTAATCAGGCGTAGGCACTTAATTGGATAATGAAACAACTGAGAGAAACTGCAAGATGGAACATTGGAGTGCACTCTGGTAAGAAATAGTGTTTCCATGATTTAATTAAACAGTGGCAACTGTTGTGTCTGGGGAATTTTTCCATGTGTAAGTGAGTTTTTATACCACTCGCGTTCCTGGCGCACAGCATAATAGCACGCAAATACGCTACTTACAGTTGAGTTGAATGTAGACTGTGTATCGAGTTTTTCATACAATTATTTGCACTATAAAGACGTTTTTCAAGCACTGAGTTTTCACACTTATCAGTTACAAATCCTGTACACCGATTACCAGAGTGGCTTGTGATAAAGTTTTCCAAATAAATTGTAATGCAAAATACGTGGTGTTCGTTTTCAAGATCCATGTTGCCACACGGTTTGAACTACGGGTTACAAACCAGTGTACTGTTGTCACCCTGTTCCACTAAGATGGTATATAATTTAATGTTTGAATAAATGACAGGACGCGTCACGACGCTCAACCTCGAAACGGCACTCATTTGCTAGTGAAAATCAAACCCTGAGGATAACCTTCGGTTCATGAGCGAAACTCCCACATACTGGCCTACCACTTCTAGAAGAACATAATACAAAGATGGAGGATCTCAGCTCAAGGTGATCAAACAGAAATTTTGCATACACTCGACAAAAATAAGGTTTAAAAGCACCTCAATACGTCCAACTGTTCAACTGGCCCACCGTGAATGAGTTGAAGGACATGAGAAACAGGTTGTGGTGTGGTTGACTGATGAAATTCGGGTGTGGAATATCAAATCTCTCAGCGAAGTTTCGTATCTCATCTGATAGAACACATCTTATGCACTTCCTGTTTTTGGTTTGAGTCCAATCGAAGTCTGGATGTTTTCGTGAAGGAATCTTCTCGTACTCGACAACAGCAGCACTTAACATTTGTTGCCCGGCAACTATGTGATAAAAATGCAGATACTTCAGGTCTAGGTTTGTTCTTACAAGCATTCGTTCAGAGATGGAATCTCCCAGCCAATGGAGAAACATTATACTTGTTGTTTTGTATAGGGTCATCTCAGAGTAGAGAGAAGTGAAGTGAAAAAGCTCATTGTTCGGAGAATACTATGCAGAGATTTCCTAATCTAAAAAACACTAGGTGAAAAAGCCCATAATCCATGTTGTAATTGTGCTGCTCGAGTCAATAGTTTCAGGTTTTCAGAATCACACATCACATTATCAGTTTATTTTCCGCACTCACGTAACGTGTGGAAACCAGCACTCACATGCCTCAACGGTCATATGTTGGGTGTTTGATTGGTGTGTTCCAGGAACAGAGCTAATTTTGAATAGGCCTAATACCATATTTCTCAATCGGCTGCATTTTCCACTGCAATAAACGGAGTTACAAAATGTAGTGGTCCATCTTAGATTTATATGCAATCAGTCTGAGTTTGATTTGGCAGGACTGCCATTAGGTTTCATCCTGATGGGGAATGGACGCATTTGTAGCTGCAAGTGATGTTACCTGTACAGACTGGATAAATTTGTTTTAACAACAAACGAAACCGATACACAGTGTTCCATATCTTCCCATTTGTTTTCTGGAAAGAGGTTACCTGTTCTTAACGGTTTACTCTGGAGGGAGCACTGTGTGTGGTGAGTTCAAAAAATGAAGAAATTACTAGAATGTGGTCATGAAAGCATCCAATTTGAAGCTTGTACACCAACCTCCTCTCTAGTCACTGGGGTTGTGGCCACCTTAGGTCAGTAACTACTAGTTCCGTGGAATCATTCAGAACAACTGGAATTCAGTATGCTTACTTTCACAGTACAGGTCTTTTTGGTTAAAAATGAATACAACTAACCCTCATTTGAAAAATATTTCGCTTCATATCAAAATAACACTACATTCTCAGTGTCGCCGTGTACAGGTGGAAGTGAAGCGCGATATGTGAAGAAGAATGACATAAGCTTAGACCATTTGCAGTGGATGTGAATAATACACATACACAGCTCAAAATATTGCTCCATCTGACGGCCCTCTGATCGTCCATTACTGACCCTGAAAGTCTGCCTGACTTACATTGCATTAGCTACTGTCCTGTGCAGGTTGACCCCCTATACATTTCGTCAAATCAAAACGACTCGGTGTTCTAACAAGTATTCTCTCTCTCTACTCTACCTGAGAGCCTCGTATGTTTACTGTTATGATATCGTGTAGTGGATAGCTAAATATTATTATATGGCAACTTGGGAAAATGGTTCTGGTGTAACATTTGCCCACGCTGCTTTAGTGCACTACATACAGAAGGCCGTCGCTAACTTCTTAGTCCCAGTGGAATTAGAAGTTCGTAGATTGTTTTGAATTAGCAGTGATTTTGCAATAAAACACCGTTCTTTCAGAAATACACAAAATTAAATCGCCGCTACGGTGTCGAACGACATTCCGATGCATCATACACTTGCAGTAAATAGAATATTACTGACCTGTTGAACGCGTTGAATGAGTCGTGTGGAGCAGGTCACGGTACTGGCAATGCATGAGGTTGCATCGAATTGCAGATAAGAGTTTGAGTGAATTTACTGCTCACAGTTAGCAAGGTCTGTCCAAATGTCGTTATAACTAGACCTCTCCTACCATATTCTAAGACGGGATGACTCTCCACTCTTTCATTTTGGGGGTTCACAGCAAACTGGCGCTTGAGAAAGTGTTAGTAGGAATGATCCTAGCCTGACATGAAGAGAGGCCTGTACCACTTTTCGGAAAAAAGTAAACTTTATCGACCAGTTAACCGTGTTTTCGAATAAGACGGTCAAAGCTGCTGTTCAGGTTGCTGCCAACAGCATGAGTTACCGGAACAGGCAAACAAACCATTTAAATGATATCTATACAGAGATCAACACTTTTTGGTCAGTGTGTGCTATCGTCAGAAGATAGCTGGCCACTGGTGGACATTCGGCTCGAGTGTGTGGCAAAAAATCAGGTTAAAATCAAAATCTTAGTCGAAAGAAGGTCTAGTAAAATCCGACGGTAGTTCAGCACTTGTAACACTGCTTACAACGGCATGTGTGACAGGTAATGCCGACGTTCAACCTGTCATGTGCAACTGGAAATCGATAGACAACCCGTTCGTATGAAGATTGATGTTGGAACATCTGTGGAGATAATAACCGCTTTATCTATAAACAATTTTCCCAAAATTGCTGCATGTCAACCAATTTTGTGTATGTACACTGGACAGCTGATTCCGGCATTGGAAAGAAGCACTGTTCATGTCCGGTATGTCAGAGAACAGCGGACTGCCCAAGTGTACTCAGTGACTCAGAATTGACCGAACCTACTCGGCCTAGATTAGATCAAAAGCTTGTCAAGCACGTTAGATGCAATATAACTGGTTGTACGGTAGCAGGCACTTAAGGATATTCTTCCCGAACACTTCGGTGTGTTTGAGGATAAACTTAGCAACCTTATTTCTTCAAATTATTAACCTCATCGTACTCTTTTATGGCCAAAAACGAAAGAGCATTTAACTTGGCTACAGTCTGAAAGTACAATTAATCATGTGAAACACTAAATTGGGAGCCTCAGTGGTTCATGTTATCAAGCCTGATGGATCAATACGGCTTTGTGGAGAGTATGAATTAACTGTGAACCGCTTTTCGGTACTGGACATATAGCCCATGCTTAACCTAAAGGATATGTAGGTTACACTGGTGACTAGTTTACAAAAGTTGACCTCAGTCCTGTATAATCTCAAACGGAATATGGTTAATCACCCCGTATGTTCATTACAGTCGCTAAGCTCATGAGACTTTATAGACATGGCTGCCATCTGGTAGTAATTAGGCCCGGAAATGTTTTAAAAGATTATAAACAATCTTTCATAACATATCCTTTTTGCTTGTACATAAAGAGGTGACTTTCATATCACTGGGCTCACGGCTTTCGAAAATTTGCATGCATTAGCCGTAGTGCTTGATCATCTTCAGCAAAGCCTATGGAAACTGAAGAATAAGGTGTTTGTCATTTCCCTCCATTATCTTGAATGCTGACTCGATAAAAATAGTCTGCGAAGGTTGATGGATAAACTGCGACCTATTCCTAACACAATGGAATTTGAACACAAGGCCGAGTTTCGTTCAATTTTGGAAGTACTGCTACGTCACCACCGTCTCCAATAACATGCTTCTACAGTACCTTCTACTTCGTATAACCTGTTACACGAAAATATACCCAAGGCTTGGTTCAGCGGCAGGTATACATCGATGCGAAAGAGGAATTCCTTGTGCCACGTTTGTTTCGTTCCGTACAAACCGCTAATATTACAGTGTGATCTGTCTTCATTGGGTTGGTACAGTACTTTATCACCGACTGGAAGACTATTCTCTCAGACTAACTGCTGGTGTCCAAATATGGATTTAGGTGTCGAACGACTTTTGATGTCATGTGAAGTGTGCCAGACACATCAACGTAACGATCCTCTCGGACCAATACACTGTCGACATTTGTCAGAGAGACCATGGCAACGACTTGGTTAATGGTCTGAGGTATTTGTGGGAATAAAAAGCTGACATACAGACAGATTCACAGCAGTTGCTATCGATGTGAATAGCAACCACAGGTAATCCAGCGGAGCTTCGACGGTTTCAACGTGTGCCGGAAACAGTTAACAGGTCTCGTTTTGAGGTTCATCAATTTGGCTAAAAGAGACAGGTGTCAAGTATGCACTGCTAAACCAATCGCATTCTTGTCACACTCTGGCTGTGGTTGCCCTTGACAAGTTGCCTGCTTTGCATCTTACTGGCGATTAGTCTGCACCTTTAGGCCGCCTGTACTCATCATTCACCTTGAAAAGTTTAGTGCGTTGGCACGCGCTGTGTGTCTTCACTTCGGCTACGGGTTTGCTGCCTGTGTCATTATGCTGTCGCGTTATTCATCGTTGAGTCATATTATTTATCACTGATTCTGTAACGCAACTGAGAAGCACCTCTACACTCTCCGCTCTAAGTTTTTCTGAACCAACGTTCACGAGATTTTGTGAAAAATCTCTAATCGGTCACTCTGTTATCCAACTCTCCATTTGAATAGTCATACATCTCTCCCTTCCTTCTAATGATCTATATTTTGAAGCTGTTATGGTCAGGAACTTCAGATACTATCTTATGCTTATCCGGATCGCCTAGCAACAATTACTTCTATCGAATACTAATTTGATATACAGTCTATTGCATTTAAGCAAGAACCAATGATTACCATGAATTTCAAAAACGTCAAGATTTTCACGAATGATTACCGGTCAGATGTCAGTTTTATTGACTGTTTTCAGTAGCAATTATGCTGCCATATGCAGCAAATGAAGTTGGCTGTGTGCATACGCTATAAACAGTCGAAATTAGTGCCTCTTTTCTTATTCACCTTGTTGGCTTTAGAAAACTCTATGTCTAACCCATCCGTATTGATTGGTTAAAGTGGGGAAATTTTGCCTCCGATATTCCTTAAGGTTTATTTTGTCATCAAACACGTACTGGCTTAAAATACTATGCAATTTAAAATACTGATTTCCTTTGGAATACTGTCAGAGGTAGTGGAATTTTCAGCAAGATGCGCTATGGCGTTTGTAGGAAGTATTTGTATCAGTAAGTTACGGAATGCCAGTCACTTATGAGTAAAGAGAGTTAATGCAGCTAATAGTGTTTTCTTGAAACACGCTCATATACGCAATCATTACATCAGTGACTGATTTGGCAGAGAGTAGATTAGTAGTTCAATTTATCATGCCTATTGGACAATTACCAGATTGGCTGTTGCCAACACGAACAGTCTACAGGATTCTAGTCCTGGGATTCAATGGCTTCTAGATAACATGTGTGTGAAAGATCTGATAAATTAGGGGAGGCACAGTTGTAGAGATCTTGGCTACAGCTGAGTTCGAACCAGTGACAGAAACGTGTCAATTGTGTAACCGAGCCCGAATATGACATTTCTGAGTTCGCGGTGCGGTCTTGTAGCTCTGCTGATAGAGCACCTTCCTTGTTTATGCGTGCTGTTCCTGAACAGTCGCACGCCGTTAGGTGAACATTGTTGTCTTGTGCTGGCAGTACAAAATTTGTTGAGTTTTGGATGGCTAAAATTGTGTGAAGCACCTTGGAACTATTTGAAATAGCTTGACCACTAGTCCATACAAAACTCTCTACTATCCACTTGGAACGAGCTACACTGGTGCCGTGCCCTGAACACAACGCAATGAAGTTGCATTGGCCAAATCAGTTTGCGGACGGAGATGTGGAAGACTGGCTGTCAGAATTTGAGGCGATTGCGGCGTGCAATGGGTTGAAAGGTGAACCACAACTTTTGACAGCATTGGGAACGCTGCTCACCGGACGGGCGAAAGCTGTCTATACCTTAAGCAAACAGACAAAGGCCGCAACAACATCGCAAGAAACACGGACAGCACTGATTCGCGAGTTTACAAAAGAAAGAGACCGACAACGAGCAATGGATCAGTTTTACGGCTCCAGATTTTGCGACACTCAGGACCCCATGGTTCACTATCAATATTTATTACGACAGTTGACGCTGGCCTTACCGGAGGCAGACTAGAAAACGAAGGGTAGATTGGTGAGGGAGCGGTTCATCCAGAGATTGCCACCGGAGTTGCAGGATAACATTCGAATGGCCGAGTCTTGCGGGATCACGGACACCGAACGGCTTGTCGAAATTGCACAGCACCAACGCAGGCGGACGCAGGTTGAACGGCTGGAAGTCACGGGCCTCGAACAGAAGTTGGAGCAGCTGGAGAAGTCACTGGAAGGGTTGAAGATGAATGCGGAACCAAGAAGAGGACAAGTCAGACGAGCACGTGAACAACCTCGCCGTAAAAAGTGTTTCGTTTGTAATGGGGTTGGACACTTTGCCCGCCAGTGCCCCAACAGACGTCTTCATCCTTGTTTTTCGGTAGTAACGGGTTATCATGGGGGCATCCCACGAGTAAAGGTTTTGGTTGAGAGGGAACAAAAGAGTGCGATAGTAGATACGGGAGCGGGTGCATCGGTTACAGAAAGAGTCCCAGGATTGCCCGTTAAGCCCGGTAATTGGCATGTGGTTACGGTCGGAAGGAACGGCGTCAAAAGTACTGGGGACACAGAATGTTGAGATCCAGATAGGCAGTATCAGGCTACGCCACGCAACGTTAGTGATTGATAATGTGGAAGAGACGATAATAGGCGCCGATCTGTTACGTCGGTTGAAAGCCAGCGTAGACCTGAAGAGAAACGAGTTGCGTGTTGATGGCGATGTAGTGAGGTTACATCGTGACAATACCAAGGATCAGTGCCGAATGGGAGGTGTCTCGATAAAGTCTCTGCTAAAGTGTCCGATCCCACCCATCAAGCAGTGTGTTAGTGAGTTTGCACACGTGTTTACTGACGCGAATGACCAATACGGATTCTGTGGATGGATGAAACACACGATAGACTTGCAGCCAGGTGAGGAGTGCAGACCGGTGTACCGGGGAATTCCATTCAAGTTGATTCCAGAGGTGGAAAGACAGTTGAAGGAGATGCTGGAAAAAGGAATCATCCAAAGGACAAGCAGCCCATTTTCGTCACCGGTCGTGTTGACCAGGAAGGCGGATGGAACCTACCGATTCTGTGTCGACTTCAGAGAGCTTAACCGAGTGACGATCAAAGATGCTTTCTCGATGCCGCAGATGGAGGGGATATTTGCGCACCTACACGAAGCTGGAGTACTATCCCTCATTGATTTGCGTTCCGGTTACTGGCAACTGCCAATGGCACCGAAGGACAGAGCGAAGACTGCCTTTTGTGTGAACNTTCGACGGTGCCTAACGATCCTCAAACTGAATGAACCATTCACGGTGTCAGTTGATGCGAGTGATATCGGAATTGGGGCACCTCTTTCACAACCGTCAGGGACAATTGAGTATGCTAGCCGAGTATTGTCGGGAGCAGAGAGAAAGTATTCTACAACGGAGAAAGAATGCTTGGCTATCGTTTGGGCGTTGGAGAAGTGGAGGACCTATCTGATTGCGACCACCTTTCATGTTGAGACCGACCACAAACCCCTGATCTGGCTGAAGACGGCAAAGGATCCGCGCGGACGACTGGCACGACTTCACTATCGGACATGTCAACAGCACGAACAATGAGGTACCTGATGCACTATCGCGACCGATACAGGAAAGTAAGCTGAAGCTATACCCGTGAACGCAGCATTCGTAGCCGATAAAGACTTCTTGGTCAATCAGTAGCAAGACCCTCAAGTACGCAAACTATGCGAACATCTACTGGTAGGTACCAAACCCAAGACGTTGACTTCGGGATTGAACGAGCTGCAACAGATCTGGGACCGGCTACACCTGGAGAACGGTCAACTTGTCGTTGATGTGGAGGTGCAGAAGGGGCTTCGACCTCGGAGATTGCCATTTATTCCAGTGGACCAGAGGGAACGTGTGATTCGACTGGCGATTTGGACAATAAAGATTGTGCTTTATTGGATGCCTTCTCGCTACACTGTAGTGTGAGTTGAATGCGATCTTGCTTGTGTCTGAAAAACCTTATTTGCTCTAGATGCTGAATCGTTTGTGAATTTATTTTTATGTCCATCTCAATCTCAGTGGAGTCCGCAGATCAGTACCGATGTTAAGAGCACGGACTGGGATTGTGTAGACGCGGATTCTGCCTCAAGCTTCCAGATGGCAATGTAATTGTGTAGTGTATCGAGACACTCCGCTGAGTCTGAGATAAACGGCATAGTGAACTCACAAGTGAATTAATCTCTACGATCTTCGGCACTTCCCGCACCTATATTGGGATTTGGGGTCGACGTTTGCAGGTTACGTATACCCGATGATTGGCAACAAACACGGAGCCTGTCGTGGGATTCCGGTGATTTGTGGCCAGTAAACAAATACTACTGATTTTATCATGTTTTATAAAACTCCCTGTTTATGAAAGATACCACTGGTTAATGAGCAACACGGTCATCACTAAAGAGGTCAAGGAAGACTGAATCTTTCAGAAAGAACTTGGTGTGCCTTTCGCCTTGATGCCTTTGCCATAACAGTCAACTTTAACGTATGCTCCTGCCTGTGAAAACACATTCTGATCAGTTGTTGTCAGAATATGAGTTCTTGATATTTCTAACACCAGGCGGTCACACGAGGGGACGGTCTTCTACTTGGAATGGCTGGCAACTTTACACCTACTCTAAGCACATTACAAACAATTCACATAACAACTTGGTAGTGTGCTGGAAAACTTACCAACAAATCGTAACCCATTAAGTCAAAAGAAACTCAACGATTGCTTACTGAAAGCTGAGAAACAAATTTCTACGTGGCTGCGTAGAGAAAACTTCTAAAGTTAGAATTTGTCTACATTAAAATACTGTTCAAATCTGCCATTTTACATGAATAAGCCATGTGGTTTATAGCCTATTCGGTTAACACGTACGCGGGACTCAATTCTTCCCAGGGATTCCCTGGTTATCAGCCTACTTTATTTGTACAACCAACGAATGCTTAAGCCTGTCAGAAGTGTTCCATTATGCCTAAATGTTTGTTGATAACGTGTCTATACGTCATTCGCCCACTCTGTGTTTCCTGTCATTGGACATCTGCTTACATTCCTTGTCTCTATACAGTGCCAAACAAGATGTATTTCCCAAATTACACGAAAACAGAAAGGCATAAGCAGTAAATATATTTCATCCTATTATTCAACCGAGAAAGTGAACAGTACAAGCGTAAAGTTTTGGTCAAATGCTCACAAACGACTGTTACGAAAATGTGGAAAGTCGCTAGCTGTTCGCGAGCTCTGGAAATGTAATAGCATTAACTAGATACCCGGTATGGTTGCCTCAGCCTGTACTACTTACTGACAAACTTATATTCCAATTAATTGTTGAGAGACCAACTCCGATTAAACCTGTGTCGTTTAGAGTCCAACATTAAAGGACTAACTTCACAAATTTAGACATCTCTAAATTGTTCACCATAGGTCAAAATTTACAGTGTGTCGAGATTTTGATTGCATTACTATTAATCTAGCAGTTCAACTGACTAGAAAGAAGGATGCAACAATTTTAGCATCAAAAGTGATGTATAGTTGTCTACCTCTGTTCTCGTCTTTAAGTGCTATCAGAGGAAGTCCTTGTGAGAATGGTTGAAATGATCACCTTATGTTGACTGAGTTGATAAGGAATTCATTGATAGTTTCGTCAATCGAGTCTATTTAAATTGTTGTGGGTGAGTAGATCACATCCCATTTAAACTTAACATACATATGCAGTTCTGCAATCAGTCTGCTCAACGTTTCATTTAAAAGACTGAGTAGGCAATACAGAAATACATACAGTCTAATGTCGTATTCGACTGTGAATAGCCACTCATGTAATTTTAAACTCATAACCTTCAAAGTTTGAGAAATGAAAGCTGCTCAGATGTTCTTTGTTAGAAACCAGTAAAATTTAATATTTCACAGTGTACCCGCCTTCTCACTCAGTCTTCATCCGGAAACGCAAAGGTTTCTGTACATTCTGGCACTGAGAATTAGTAGCTGTCATAGTAACGTTCTGAACAGATCAAGTTACCGTAACAAATATAACGTTCCTTAATACTATGTTATTAATTTTAACTTCTATCAATAAGCCATTTAACAATGAGCACCCCAAGGTGGTTGTATGCACAGGGGAAAATTATCAGTGCTGATTTATCAGTAAAATCCGAATTCCATCTTGAGGTCAGACACAGGTTAACTGACATCGAATTCCTCGACGTACGGTAAAGATAAAGCGGAAACACATGTTGCACTTTGTTGATGTGCTGCTAGTTAAACACATCTGTCTCACCCCTTTTTGTTCACGGTTCGTTTATGTTGACACTGCGTCTGCCAAGGTGAACAGACGGTTAGATGAATTGAACAAGAGCAGCTAGACGTGATATGCTAACCCGAATAGATCTCTCCTTCAGTCTGATCTTCCATATTTTTTTCTATAAGCCCGACCCATCTATTTTTATTCTGGGTGTGTCCTCATAATCGATTTATTCAGATTGTATGAATTGTCACGACGGTCCACCTTGTGCGCGTTACGTCCCTTGATTCCAGTACAAAAATTCTCTGGAGAAACCAACTGTTTCAAGTAGCATTTCCAAAATTATTTCCAGACAGTTCACATCTAGAAAGTTTTTGCATAAACACTGGGGTGCGGTTTCATGAATGTCGTTTCCATACTTACTTTCCAATAGTGTGATCTTATTCCAGCATGATAATTCGCCCAGTCTAAGTCTCGCAGGCAAACCGAATTAAAGAAAATATGATCCAGCGTAGGGAAAATCAAACAGACAGGTAGGAAAAAATCAGGACGAACTAGTCACCCCAAAGCCCACAAGACCAACGTAGCTTTGGTGGAACGGAAGTGTCGATCCTCAGCCCTCATCGAAATTCGCACGTATAGACTGTACAATTAGTTTTTAACTAATCAATCGGTATTTGCAAACCTGTTCCGGTTTTGAATGCCGCCTTTTAGTCTTTCACGTCTGGTGAAAAATCTGTCGTGATGCCATTTGCGCTGACCGATGTATGCTGATTCCCAGTTCGGTGTTGCCTCTCAAGTGCCCCAATGTGTGTTTGAGCACCCAGGTGTTGTCTATCCTGGACCGTGGTGAGCAATACAGTGACGATGAGGCCGATCGACTTGACTGGAAATGCGCGTACACCACTCTCACTCACATCCAGGTAAACTGGCTGTGATTTCAGCGGTATGTCGCGTGAGTTCGCTCACCCGAACCCAGTTAGCATGTTTGTTTGTCCGTCTATGTTCTGATGAGAAAAGACAAAATTCAAATGATCATACGTGTCACACATGTCCGAGCCAAGAGTGCCTTTTGGTTCGGACTCTGGATTTTGTTGCCGGGTCCCTACTTCTGCGACATACTGTATTTTTTCAATCTCGAAACGGATGTAATTGAGGTGAACACGATACGATCTCATGCTGGTCAACCTTTTAATAAATCATCGAGTTAGTTTGAGTGATGACTGCAGCTGTGGAAATATACTCAAATGTGAAACATCTTGCTCAATCCATCGTTTGAACCTTCAAAAACTTGGAATCATGAGTGAAAAATTTTCGGAATATATCAAGACATAAATTTAATCATGCTTTTCGTTTCACCGTTAGAAAGTTATCTGTTGTTGTGCTGCGTATCAATAATATCCGTTTTATCGTCACGTCCATAACACGTTTTATTAATCCAGCTATTATTGCATTATTAAGTGCATCGATCAAGTGGGACAATTTTCAAACCGTCTCTTAAATTTTACTCCAATTTCCATCAATAATAACGGTCAGCTCCCACTGTAGACCTTCTGTGAATCTTGTAACAAAATCTTCCATGCTGAAAACAAGTCTTAACAAAATTGGTTATGTATAGTCTAGTATATGAAAATAGAAATTTATCAGAATCGACGTAGTTATTTAGGTGAGTAGCATCGCGGAAAATAAGCTCAATTCGTACGTTTCAGTGTTTCGTCTTTTACTCATCGGAACACTCTTGTGACCTTCTTTATGGGTGTAACTTGTGGCTGCTCAGCATTATGTACAGCAGTTGCCATGTATGAAAGGAAAGTTAGAACACCAAAATGCTATACTGCAAAAGTTATCGCTGGTGTTTAATGATGCATTATGGGGGATGCGGAATGAGACGCCAGCCATTCTTTACTTTAACATCGAAGATCTGCCCAAGAAAGTCTTGGAAGCACTCATACAAGCAAACATTTTCGTAGATTATCATGGTGTTCTTAAATTCGAAATCCCAATTACTGACGTATCTCCATCTCCGAATTACAACAGATTAAGTGAATATAACGAACCTAAATCGGGTTCATACTTGTACTTTGTTGGTATAATACTGTTGGACGATATATGTCGTCTGAGTGGTGTCATTTATGCTGAAATTTTTCTAAACAATCCAAGATATTGACATTTGAACAATACAACCCAGAGAAGTATGTTGTTATTCGTCTCCTGAACTGAGACCGGTATACACTGGTGAATCAAAAACGAGTGATACTGTTGTCAGCTTTCAGCCGTCAAGGATCAGACATGTATGTAGGGCAAGTTGTCCAACGTCTAAACCGCACTTCGAGGTTCTTGAACCATCGAAGTGATCACAGTCGGTTTCGTTGTTTCTTGACGGTGCTATTATTGATACTTTCAGCTGCTTCGTACATTTGTTTAAATGATTCTATTCAATATGTTTCTTCCATGTAGTTGCCACTTCTGGCCCCAACTTGATTGAGATTCCTCTGTTTTTTGTTCCCGCCCCAAACCGTATCCTAGTGGTTCAATGACTCACCGAGAAACAGTTTCAGAAGACCGTCATTTCAAAAAGAGAACTGAACTATGAGCGTACTAAAGACAATCCTATCACGCAATGATTGATTCAAATCTCAAATATGGGCTATCCCATTCTAATGTGCGATAATAATTTCCGGCGCGAATGATAGTCAACTGCAAACGCGAGATAAAAGTTTTAGAGCTCATGACAGCAGAATTCATGACCTAACAAGGCGCACAGACGCCATTAGTTCAAGTGGCAAAGCTGACGGTTTGGCCATCAACAAGATGGAGCAAGCTGGTACATCAAAAATAGTTAACGGCGGGGTAGGACAGATCTGTATAGTCTAGAGTAAAACAAAAAGGGTGACAAAGAGCATGTTAACCAGTACACACATGTAGACAAACGAACAAAAACGTCACTGACTGAAAAAAAGAATGCTTCGGGAAGTTAATGTGCATGCTGTGAAAGTCATCAGGGTCAGGGGACGTTGATATTTGGTTGATCAAAGTTAACACTGGCATGTCACAACTCCAGAGGGTTGCTTAGCACAAATAGACTAACCATAACAATCTCATTCAAGGAAACTGTATCCCCTTTACCATGCGAATCACTGAACTTCACTTGCTTTGGCACTCTGTTGTATTCAGCGAGGCTACCATGACTAACTATGCGCATATTCATTTTCAGTGTTAATTGTCTACAAACGCTATCAGATATCTTAAACTGGTTACGCTTCAACCCATTTGCGTAGATTTGAATGGGCACTGAACTAGTTTCACAACAACGGCAGTTTGTGTTTTTGCCTATTCGATCAACTGAGCTTAATGCCCTAGAACATTTCCGGAATTACTGTGTCATCAACCGTTTTTCAGGGCTACAGATCTGCTGAGACACACATATCTGAGATATGTGCCAGCAACTAAAAGGACGACTTACGGGAGTACTTATTTACAGTTCGCAAAGAAGATTTATTGCTATTATCCCCATCAAGGTTCCGTTAACATTCTATCAAAATTGTTGACGAAAATGATTTCCCTTTTTCTCCGCCTGTTTACATATACTGCTTTTTTAGTTTTAACCCAATCGTGTACCATGGTGAGGACATGGAGTTCATCCAGATGAGGTCACAAGAGACTTTGAGACTAGTCGTGCAATGAAAAAATCAACGAAACGCCAGCGCCCTCCATGATGTGTCACCTGGGCAATGCATAGCAAGAACTGAATATGAGTGTGCAAGTCGTGTACCAGAGCCATGTACTTTAATGTCTGGTGTGGTCGGTTGACTGACGCTAACTGCCTCAAACCATTCTCTACCCAGCAGTCTACTATGATGGCGTTGAGATACACGAAGGTGTAACCGGTTAGCTCTAGAAAAGCCATCGGGAATAACTAGTGTTGTCAACATAAGACGGGAAAATATGAGCATTTTCCGTCAGTACCTTACTACTTACTCGTATGTTTGATTTAATTGAAAACCACCAGTAATGGAAGTTAATACATTTACAGGTGGCTGATCTGTTCACGTACAGTTGATCGTCCAGTGCTTTCCATATTCACTTGATCCAAAATACGTTACCTACTGCAAAGGCAATACGTTGGTTGTGTATGACTTATCACAGGCAAGATCTCCAAATAGGGTTGATATAACATGAGAAGCAAATGCCCAAACCTCATCGTCTACAGTCGTACCTGCCGTGCATCCAATGCAAGTGCAGTAAGTTAGCGCTTATGATGCATCGTAAACAATCAACTGTTAACATGAACACTAAGCTCATGTACTTCCTGCCAGAAAACGTTTTTGGTAGCCTCTAAATTGAGAAGCAAATGTTTCCTTGCAGTCCACATATTTTTATTCATGCATTTCGCAAAAATGGAAGCCACTGAACTGCATCAAACTGGAAAATGTCCTTCCAAGTCTCCGTATAAATAAGGTTTTAGAAAAAAACAACAGTAAAAATCGATGACAAATGTTTACACTTGCAGAATACAAATAAAATAGCATGAACCCAGAAGCCATAAAGTAGTTTTCGATTATCAGAAATAGACAACAAAATCTTAAGTAAGCGGTTAAATAGAAACTACATCAATAACTATATGTTTACATTATTGTTCACTAGGTCAGGCATTATTGAAGTCAGGAAAGTAGACGAGAGGAAGTGCGAGGCAAACCATGTGATCATCATTCACCCAATCTAACTATCGAAACATTTTCTCACCCACACACTCTCTCTCTCTCTCACGTGTATTTATCTTAATCCTCGCATGCTTATTACATCGAAGTGAACCAACGAATGCCATAACTGATGGTTCTGTGCTGTTTACTTTGGAACTATTTACCAGGAGTAACGCCGACATGTGCAGACGGCCAGAGGACGTAGCAGCTGGTCAACAGTCGGGTCAGCCCAGTTATCATGCAATTTCCAACGGTTCTCAATTCAGCAGTATGACTAAGCTGCACCTGGCAGCGTTCGGAGAACGAAAGATGACTATGATATTATGGTACAGCGTTATAAAAGAACTTGTGCAGGCAAAAGAAAATCCCGGAGATTTAAAAAGATTCCAATCTGAATATCAGCTGCACTTCGTCTACCTGGTGGGCAGACATAGCTGCGAATTTGTGGGTATTATTAACACTAATTTTCTGATGTGGAGGTACATCTCAAACTAAGACACACAAATGAGAACACTTGAAAAATGTATGATTTGTTTACAGATCAAAGCTCAGAGAACCCTGCGAAGCCCATACATGTGATAACGGAATGGTCAGTTACGTTATTAACCTCGTTGTTTGAATAATGGCCCTTCTTAATTTGAATTGTTCATTTCAGCTGATCCAGTGCATAGATTATCTGTACTATCTTTTACTAAATTATGAAATATCTCCTCTTGAAGGACGAAGCGACGATGTAAATTCGGAGCAGTGAGAAAGCGGACCGGGGAAAGCAACAAAGGACATCTCACATTTAAGAGATTAGTTTTTCTAATTGACTTTTAGTCCGACTTTCATGGGCTGGGATAAATGTATCAGGCTTAATCATTGCACTGACAGATGAATATACGTACAACCCCTATTGGCGTATAATAAGTTATGGTTTCCAATGTCATTGTGTTGAGGTCAGTTGTTACACAGTACACGTAGACTCAGCGTGCGACGATCATGCATTTAGGAGGATAAAATAGCGATAAGCTATAAACACTTTGGAACTACCTGTCTGCAATTATTAAGAACAATTTGCGCAACTTCATTCAAACAAACAGTAAACGGTGACATCAAAAATGCGCAGAGAAAGCAAAAAAAGGACATTTCAAACAAGCTGGCTGTTATTTGTAGGGTTTTGCATGGATAACAGCACTAAACATAAGACAAACCTTTCCATGAGATTAGCGAACGTCGATAATTCCAAAATTATCAAAAGACATGTTTCTTTCGGTATTGTAAGCGTAAAGAAGAAAAAATCGGTTTATCTAAATTACAGGCTCTTCATGGCACCGGATTGCCCCCAAGGTCAAGACTCACGTATTTGGACTGTAAAATACTCTTCATAATAAGACAACTGTATAAAGAGTGACGACAGTCAACACCATATTCTCCATAAAAATGTGTCAAAGATTTTGGTTGAACCGGAATGGACAGTATGTAAAACTAAGTGACTATGTAATTGGGCAGTCTCAATCAAAGAATAGCATTGCATCAGGAAAGATACACAGTTCCACCGAATGCGTTGTTTGCAAGACTAGGCGACTGAATTCATGCGACAGCTCACGGGAGTAGATCCCGTAATCTGCGATCTCTTTGGTTCAGCCAGGCTGGCACCGGCAGCCACTCACTATAGCGATGTCTGTTACTTCATCTTCGCTGTCACTAGCCAAGATCAAGTCAGGCTTGTTGAACTGAATTGTCGTTGGTACGCGTACCCTAGTGAACGGGTCTAATGGCTCAAAGCCATCGCACACGTTCCCAGGCTGAGGATTTGCGAGCGGTCTTGTACATGAGGGCTAGCTGTGAAGTAAGAGGGGTTCTTCCGGCGAACAAGTAGTCGCACGCAGTAAGCAGTAGTACTGCCACAGCATGATGGATCCAGGCTTGACAGCCGGGTCACTTATAAAATTCCACATACTTTCTGGGAGGGTAATGTGATATGACTCATGTTACTTCTCCACAAACAGAGCTTCAGTTGCTTCCATGAGAGAAACTTGGCTCCCAGACAGCAGGCCGTCCGTCTGATCTGCAGTTCGCATAGCGGACGGGAAACTCAAATTCCTACCAACCATGAAAAAATTGAGGAAAGCGTACGAATCATCTTGGTGATCATCACTCTCAACGGGTACGTGAGGTGCACCGGATACAAACAGATTAGTTTCGAGGAACGCATTGACACGAAGTCAACCACTGATTTACAGAAGGCTACTGCTAATCAGTGTCAACAATGCCGGCAAACTGGCATGTCAGTGCAGTGACCAATCCGGATTGTAGGCTGGTGTGACATTGGATTTCGTTATAACATCCATCGGAGTAAACCGGTTCGCTTAGGTGCATCATGTGTTAAAACAAATGGGCCAAAAGCGGAGCCCAGTCAACCAATAGGAAAGCCGAGAAGTCGGCACCAAGGTTAATTGTCTATTCACCTAATGCGCCTTGTTTATAAAATGACCAACAGAAACTCGACAAAACTGATATTGCTTTCGAATTCACTTCGGGAGGTAGTTACTTTTCAATAACGAGTACGTTGAATGGCTAGACCCCGTTTGAAAGGCGTATGAACCAGTTGGGTCAACAACCGACACAACAAGAAATATGCGTCAATCTGTCCTCTCGGTCTTGGAGTCGTTGGTTGGACTGATCCACTACGCCAGATCCACCTTCATTAGTAAGTCTTCGAACTGCTGCGTCGCTTTTATCGCAATCTGTTGCAGGGTACATTGGGCATCGTGAATGGACAAACTAAAACCGAAGGGCATAAGAACCAGGCAACCACTGGTCACCGGCGCCCACTAGACTGGAAGGTTATTGCTTCGTCCTGTTGTACTGTGGGTTATGTTTATCTTAAGTCAAAGGCTCCTGATGGTGGCCATTCAAGCCTAATCATTTTTTCTCCCTGAGTGACTGAGAAGTATTCTGCTTCCAAACTATGAACTTGAACCTATGGTAATTACCGATTTCGTCATATCTTCCTATCACGTCTGTTTAGCTAGGGTGTCCGGGATCGGATTTACTCTTGTCACATTTTACCACACGGAACCAGTTTGTTACTTTTTCGCCTCTTTTGCCAAATAACTCTAATCGGCGACTCTCCAATTCCATTTTTCCGAACAAATTAGAGAGGCTCACCTCGTCAGCCCCTCGCGACAGAATTTATGCTCAGAATAATAATGTATCAAACACCAAAGTTCTTCTGTCTGACGGGCATATGTTCCTACTCGCCTCCGGATGCTATATATACTTACAATTTGTAATTATCAAACACGTAAAATTAGGTCAGCAGGCAGCCCCTGCACACGTTTTGAAGACTCTCGCCACCGTTATCTGTTGTCACGCTGAAACATGGCTTCAAGATTATAGGTCAGTGCTACATCTTCAATCTCCATCAGCTGTTTCGTCATGCGGATCCTACCGCTCAGGCCACCAGCCAAGCCGATGTTGGAATGACTCTAAGCACATACACAGCGAAGGCTGTTTGGCTGGATATCTGTGAACAGCCGCTTTGGTGTTGTCGGACTGGAAGGTACGGCTACAGCATTGACAGACACCTATTACAAACGCACTATGTTCGTTGCTGCATACGGTACCTGTGAAACAGACAACAGTGAAAGCCGATTTCAGTCCTGTACTGATAACCGTCTGTTTCCGGCAATTACTAATTTTCGGCGTTCTAGACGTCAGTGCGCCAACTTGCGACCTTCACTGCCGAGTCAATCGTGGACACAGATTGGCCACATGGCTGCCAGCTGTCGGTGGCCTCGCTATTACCAAGACTGTAAGTCAATCTGGAGCACCTGTGTGGTTTTCGATCGAGCACTAGTGTATGCCAAGTTTGCTCTTCAGTTTTTGGTGGGGAGTCACTTCATCGTTAATCACTGTTTGTCGTGGTTAAGCCAGCAGAGACAAAAGCGCTCTACATTTGCGAAAGTGTACTTGCATCTAGTTTAGGACTTCATCTACCAGACAACAATGAAACAAATTGGGCACATAAATTACATGCGATGCATAAATGCAACACTGCCTCGTGTGGTACTACTGCTCGTTCAGCGGTCCACCATTAAGCCTCCAGTGATCCTTGGAAAATTTGGACGCTCACCAGAATGTTCCATCCAGCAGCTGGTATAACTCGGTCCTCAACGATATTTTCTTGGAACTCCGGGAGCAAACAAGACAGGATCCCAAGGTGTGGTGGACACTGGGAGCTATCTAGCTGAAACAAGCGGCTGCCATTAGGAACTCTTGAATGCTCTTCCATCTCGTTCGAGCAACGCGGAGAAGAAAGCCAGGTGTGAGTGATGTGGTTTTCGAAGTTAGTGGTGGGGCCTTCTTATTAATTGCAACAGCAGTTCAACTGACCATACGCTTCAATGACTACGCCTTCGGTAGTGCCTGCACACAGTGGTTCCGTTGACGTGTTCCTCTGCCCTCAAAATCAATTTTTCGAAACGTCACAAGGCACCCGGCTTAGACAAATCCCCTCCTTCCGTTTTTGAAAATAGGGTCCAGCCTTACTTATAGAGCTGACGGCTCTAATCCGGCAATATTGCATCAGTGAAACTGACCAAAATGACTGCGGTTTGGCTAACGTTATCTCCATTCGCAAAAACGCTTTACGCACTTCGTGTGCAAATCACTGATAGATTAGCTCAATTTCTGTCACGTCGAAGTTATATGCAGCCAGTGTATTTCGTAGACTGATCAAGACACGAGAACATATCCAAGGAGAGCAGGTTGGGTTTTTTCCTGGAGGTGGCTGTATTGATCATATCTTCACACTTCACCAGATACTTGAACTCTGCCATTACCATAGAAGGCCAACAACTGTTGTCTTGGTGGACATCGAAGGAACCTCCTATTTTGTTGGCAGAAATGCACTCTGGAACGGAATGTCTGATGAGATCATAAATCACATACCAAAAGCTAGGATGGCATTTGCCAGCTTATGCCACCTGTGGCGTCGGCACGACCTTAATCTGTTTACGAGTGTTAAAGGGTAATTCTATAGTTTGGTTGTCAAACCTGATCCATTCTTGCAGCGCATGTTTATAGACTATCCTTTTTCCACCATCAGTATCATCAAACCATTAGCGATGAATGGCTAGAGCACCGAGTCAACAATGACCAGGTTCGCCGACGTGTCTTCAGAATGTATGAACTCTCTCGACTCTTAAACATATTGATGATGTCTAACAGGCTTCGTTAGCTTGGCCACATCTTACGAATACCAACTGATCAGCTGCCGCATCGCGGCTTATTTTTGATGTCTGCGTTCAATCGCTCGTATCGAGTGGCACCAGCGCGTAAGTAACGAGGAGGTTAGGAAGCGGGTGTTTGGTAGCGATTGCCAAACAAGTTCTTTTGTTCAGTCTCTACGTTTGCACAGGCTTAGATGGTTAGGTCACGTATTAATGATGCCAGCTAGTCGTCTTCCACACCGAGCACTGTTTTCTGACATTGCGGCCAACTGGTGAAAGGTGGGAGGTGGATAGATAATGACCTGGCGTATGGAAATGAAGTCGTTCACCAAGGGGTTGGCCACTGTGGGTCGTGTTCGTCTCCCGGGCTGGAGCCCTCGCGACTCACAGAGTCGGTGGTTGGAGACTCTAGGTGAGATGGCGGCTAATCGAGCTCGGTGGCGTGAATGTTGTCGTTGTTTGTCCGAGTTGTCAGTGAAGTGAGTGCATTTAATGACGCGGGGCAATGAAGGCCGTAAGGAAGCTGCCTTGCCGATGACGCCTTACTCTCACTTGCAGTTCGGTTGTTTGTTTGCAAGATGTAGTCATCATGATGTTGAATTTTTGAATATGGACGTGGTCATTTTCATTAGTCAGGTCCCTTCCCGTCCCCTTCTTTTTTCTTATCTCTCTTTCTATATAGGGTTTGCTGTTTCTTCATGGGTGTGTGGCAGTTAAGCATTAGTGTGAACCACTGATGTATTGCTGTCTGTGATGATGATGATGATGATGATGATGATGATCAAGAAATCTTGCAATGCTCGTGTACACCCGACTCGGCGTAACAAGGTTGCAAAAGCGCACATAGCATTTGAGGAGTTGTGAACCACACGAATGTGAACAAGAGTGAATTTCTTCCGGAAATGGTGAGGAAAGCGGAAACCCGAAACAGAGTGACGCTAATTTGCCTAAAGGATAGAAAGAGAAGTGTGACTACGATGTGTCTACCGAGCATAAAGAAAATGTATTCTAATAGGCAATGGCTTGTTACTGAAGAACTATCCTGTTAATTAAGCTGAACGGAGACTTGGTAAAGGATTACGAATGTTTGCATCAAGTCTTCGCACATCGATAGCTTTATCATGAAAGATTCAGGTAGAGTTGATTGCATTTCAGACGACTCATCTTGTGTTGTAGTTTTCGCGAGTGACTTCTGATATGGCGATTCCTGCTAATTGCAAGAATATGCCTCAGGGGATGCGATGGTTGGTACAACGTTCTCTTGGTCTAAATAGGACTCCATCTAAGTTGTAGATAGTACATAGACAGCTGAATGGATGTAATCAGTAATTTTGAAAAAGCATTAATTGATCAATCAATTAATCAATGAAATAATTTTCTACGTTGTGATCTTTCAATTGGATGGATATCGTTCGTATGGAACAGCCAAAAACCTGGATCTTCAACATAATACGAGGGCGCATCAGTGAGTTGAACATCAAGAGAAAACTTTGTAACTGGAAGATTCTAATCAAACGGATTAGCGTCCCAAAGGTCATGTTAGCTATCATCATCATCCGGATGCAGTTAAGAGATAGACCGACATTTTCTGAAATGATTGTTTCAAGGTCCCACTCATGGATGGTTATAGTTAACTTATCATACAAAATTGTTATCGTAAAACGAGTGGGCTCTGTCCCGAGAATATGCCTTGAAGAACATATTGAGCGAGCATGATAAATGAAATTGTTTGAACCAGTATTGCCTGGACTATCCTGTAGAAGAGAGACTAAACTGAATTCTCCGGAATTTATGCTAGAGGAAGCCCCCAGGAACTTACACGGAGGCCGACGTGACAATCGCATGCGGTAAAAGTGACTGGTATCCCATTGAAACTTGCTTGTAATCATTGGATCCCTTCTAAATCCGTGTGAATGTGAACTACTGGCTGCTGTTTCCGGTAGTTTTTCCGCAGCTTCAAGAATTCTTGAACGGATTCAACTGAAAGAGAGTTTGAGTGCAGAGATAAGAAAAGTTTGCAGATTTGTTTTTGAGGTGCACTAGTAATTCTACGATTGGACGATACCCGGAGGACACGGAAGCAATGTCTTTCACAATGATGTTGATAGTGTTCGAGAGCCAAAACTCAAAAATTCTGAAGTGTTGCGGAGTCTGGGAGACTAATCGTGAATAGCAGATACATATGCTTAAAACAAGATTCACTGTCATTTGTACCCTGCCACTACACATGGCTGCAGCGATCTGGGCGTTTCATGTTTTAGTCGATGACGCTTTTTATAAACTAGTAACTAATTTGTGAATGACGTGCGTAAGTGGAAGAATTCCATGTCTGATTTATATCCTCTAGGAGTTTCATCTTTATCGATAAAGGAGGCTAAATATTCACAAATACGGTGGTATAAATACAAACCAATCAACTCACTAATTGGATCTCTAACCTACTGTTACATATGCGTTAACACTCAAACAGTTAACCACCTAAGAAATTATACAGAATAACGTATTTTTGAAACCGAAGTAGTCCGCCAGCAAAAGTGTAATAGTGTCAATGATTCTACACTCAATTTCAACTATTGCTGTGGAGTTCTTGCGCATCAAGTTCACGCCAAACTTCGCAGAACTAAGCACAAAATTTTACAAACGTTTTCGCACACAACTTCAATTAATCCCCACAAATATTATGATCATGCAGGCCCAAACGGTTCAAGTGAAGTTTTTGAAGGTTGCGAGAAAAGTAACGAAGACGGTCAAGTCAAAAACATCAACCACGACAAAAAACGCACTGATTACATTTGTGAGCCCAAAACTCGGACGACAAATATTATTGGGGAAAATCAACACAGGATATACGCCAGAACAAAAACAAACACACCTATTTGTATATAACACTGATCGAAGCTCATCACGGTTGCCATTCTCCAGTTCATATATAGAAAACATTTCATGCACATTGCACCACAAAGTTTCATCCTGTATTTCCTCTCTCGTTAAATCAATGCACAAACACATCCTCCCTCCTGACTACTGAGCAACAGTGTGAGTAGTATAGTGCAGAAGTTCATCTCTACTACCCTTCTACTGCGTCAAAGTTTGTTTCAGCTGCAGTAAATACCCTTCCGGTCCTATTCGTTCTCTAGCTGATCTGCGTACCGGAGTTAGTGAGGGTGACACACCTGCTGTGAATTCTCTTGTAATGAAGATGTTATATAGTTTACATAGCCAGCTTCCGTGAATCCGATGCTGATGTTCCCATTCCCACTAAAATATGGGAGGCGAAATTCCACTAGTAAAAACGGCCCTCTCCAAATATATATGTATATCCGGGTCCCGTTGCACTAGGACCCCGGCAGTCTGTACGCTTAACCTTCGAGGTAGAATGGAACACAGTACAGATACCAGATAAATTTTCAGTTGACTGTTCATTGACCCATTGTGCACTTGTCTAGTTCTAACTGGCTAATCTCCTACCTTCTTCCAACTCATCAGCATCCATCCATTGGTCTCTCCGCAAGACAATCTTCTGATCAACTGCCAGGGGTAGTATGTGCCCATACATTATTTCGAATGTCGATTTCTTCGTTGTGTACCGTGGCGAAGAGCGGTGGGCCAGAATAACTCATGAGAACGTCGCTGATCGGCTCCAGCCTTTCGTGAACAATCACTCTAATTGTGTGATTACTTCTTCCTGTCCATCCGTTTGGGTAAGGATGGTATGGGGTTGTAAGAACCTTCTTGATTGTTGAGCGTTCTAAGAAATTCAGAAACTTTTCACGCTCAATGGGCGCGCTTTAATCGACTAACATGCACCGCGGTATTCCACGATCTGCAGCGATATGTTCCATCACCTTCCTGCATACTGTTTGTGCGTTGATCAGGTGTAGCGGCTGCTTCGATCTATCTTGTGAAATGTTCAGTCATGAGTATGATGGATTGATTTTCGGAAGTAGTTAGTGGAAAGGAGCCCATCACATCCAAACGACCATAATTCCCCAATTCCACAGACCGGGATTGGTTGTGTGGGATATTGACTAGGGTTGTTAGGGCTCTTCAGTAGCTGACATTGCCAGCAAGCCCGCACATAATTGCTAACATCATTCTTCACTCTCGACCAGTATGCCCTTTGTTTCGGCAATTCTTAAGTCCGATGACACCCCGTATGACCCAGCTGATGACATTCCTTCACGAATGTCGCTCTCAACTCCGCTGGTATAACCAGCACGTGTATTCCCTCTCGCATTTGGTGCATTATAATTCCGGCACTATTCGACCGCAAATCTGACCAGTGTGTTTCGAAGCCTTTTACTTCCGGATTCCCCTCGTCTTCTGGTGGCTGCTTTCCCCACAGAAGTTGGTTAATCAACTCCCGAATCGCGATTTCCTTCCTATATGCTGCTTGTAAAATTCCAGGGACGTTCTCCAGCCCATTGCTGATAACTACGGTCACGTCCTTGTGGACCTCATCCAGGTGTTGCGTTCGGGAAAGCAAATCGAGAACACAGCTTTCTCTTCCAACTACATGACGATTTGTGAATTCGTTCTGCTGTAATCTTAACGCCCAACGAGTTAGTTTTCCTCGAAAGTCCTCCACCGACTTAATCCACCTCAACGGGTTGTGGCCGGTCCTCACTTAGAAACTTCTGTCAAGCAAGTACGGCATCTATCTTTTCAAGGTCCACACGATCGCCAAACACTCCTTTCCTTTCGTTCATTAGGAGTTAGCACTCGACTGGCCTATTCCAAAATACCGCCCTTTTGTTTCAGCACTGTTCCGACTTCTACATCGCTCGCATCCGTCGCGATAACGAAGCTCTGTCCCGTCGCTGGTAATTTCGAGGTTAACTGTCCCTTCTCCGTCAATTACTGGATCTCAATAAATGTTCGCTTCATATGACTAGCGAAACTGGCAATCTTTCTTCAGGCTCGCGGGGTCATTGAATTTTTTGATAAAGCCGCCGTAGGGCTCAACGCAACTGAGAAACGGTCACAAGGTCCTCTTCTACGTTGACATCGGAATAACGTCGACCTTCATCACTGAACGACCTTGTAACCAAGAAGAAATGCTGACATTTGTTTCGTTAGTTGAGACTTTGTGCTGCTGATCCGTAGGCCGGCTTGTTCTATCTTCCGCAGCTGAAACGTTTACCGTATGTTTTGCTTCATTGTCGTTGTAGAAGATGTCGTCTCCATAGAGAACAGTGTTGTGCAATCCGGTCGGCACCTTCAGTATCAGTCAACTGAAGATAAAAGGGTCACCTGACAGTCAAGCAGTATGCGTTTGAAGCGGTGTTGCTTTCCTCCCACTGTGAAGGCTGTTTTATCTCGGTCCGACTGCTTGATTGGAAAATGCCAGTATCCAGGCCGCAAGTCCAATACTGTGAATATGCTGGCATTCTTTAGGCTGTCGAAAATCCCCGTCACCGGTGGGACTGCTACGACTTTATTGCCTGAGATCTCGTTGAGTCACCTGGGGTCAACATAGAGAGCTTCCTCGTCAACAAGACGGGAGAACTGAACGGTCCATCAGCCTCGTCAATGATTTCTTCTCTCAGCATGTCCTTCATTTGTCCAACTGCCGGCTAGAGGTGTACTGGAACTTTTTGGGACCGAACGGTCCAAATTGCACTGGCTCGATGGGGATTCTATGTTCAATCCAGTCACAATAATTGTACGGGTTTGACCTTGAGTGAATTATTCTAGAGATTTGCATGGTACTTCATTCAGCAAGTGGTTACCACAACTTGGAATCGACCTAGGTACGTTCGCTTTGATTTGTCTAAGCTGGGGTCTATGCGTTCTTACTAGTGGAACCACACCATACTTCGCTAAGAGTTTATCATGTTTCAAATCAATAATGACGGTCAAGAAATTTCGCTGCCAGTACGATCTGACTAGCGTCGGGAGAAATGACAAAACGCCATTTAACTAAGTGAGCACCACTCTACCATGCCAATAACTTCAAGAATACTTTCCCCCATTTTTCGGGGGACCGCTGCATATGTGTGACCAATCTTTCCCGAACTTTGCTCGACCAATGAAAGTACTTGTTGGAATACGCGAGTCCTAGATAGAGGTCTCAAATCTGAAGTCAAACTTGGGATACAATGCTTGAAAAACTCAATATTCGCTAAAATGTGCTGAATGAACTTCAGCCAACTAACTAATTCCTAGAATGTGCTAGACGCTTTAGTCTTGTATTTTTAATCTGGAAATACAGTGCCATTGTATGGACTTCAGAAGAAGGGGGTAAATTCTTTGTCGCGCTGGTTTTGGTGTATTGACATGTTTGTATCAGTCAAACAGCACTGGTAGCTATCACTGACTGCCAACCTAGCTTGAGTTGCCGTCTTGTGAACTGCACCGATTACTGCATTTCCTGTTCCACACAAAAACATCCGGCAAAGAGTTCAAGTATTGTTTTATTTACCCCATATTCAAAATCTGTGCTAGTTCCCAAGTCTTTCGCATCTGTAGAAAAGATTGATCGGATTTTTCCCCGTCATCTCCACCCTCAGAACTGTCACTTTCTGGTTCAACTTTTCCACTAGCATTCGAAATCCAGCCAGTTCACTTGGTTTGTCTGCCTTCAAATGAGTGACCATCTAGTGATTCTTCGTTAGCAATTGTCGGGTCACTTCAGCCGGTCCTTCCAAATTCACCGGAAGTGCGATGAGAGGAATCTTCAGCTGATCCCGAACTGTTCGTGGAACTCCCTTTAAAAGCTGATCTATCAGCATGCGTTGTTCTGAATCCTGGTCTAACACCGGCAGGACTGTTAACAACGCTGCTCTCATTGACACGGTGTAAACGGAAGCGTCGCTTCCGAGGCCAAGCTGGGTGCTCTTGAGCCGCCCTGTTTCCTCCTGGTAGTCGGCTTGGCTGCCGAAATCGGCGGCAAACGTATCATTCGTGGCAGCTCATCCCAGCTTCGCAGGGCTTCTTCGACCTACCTCCAGCACTACCCTCGCCCTGTCCTTCAGGCGCATTCGCAGGGCAGTCAGCCTTACCCGGTCGGTTTTGACTGTGACCGACTCGGCAGCGTCCTCGAGATCCTTCACAAAACTCCGAACTTCCCATTGCTCAAACAGCTGTGGTTACTGGATCTTCATCTTTAAACCCCCGTCATGGAACCAACTGTTGTGAGCCAAGAACGAAGATGACAAAAAGTGTTTACTGCAAAAATCAACACGAGTTGTGTGTTCGAACACGACTGAAAACAATCATACTCATTTGTACATAATACTGACAGAAGGACGTCACGGTTGGCTGTGCCCAGCTCATGTAGGGAAAATACTACTTCATGCCAAACTGAGTGGAGGTGTGAGTAGTATCGTGTGACCGCTCATCCTTATTACACTAGGACCAGATCCACACGAAGTAAGCTCAACTCATGTTGCTTGTTCATTTTTGGCAGGTACAAGACTTACATCCTGTCTAATATAGCGCTGGAATATACTAGAATTTAACATCAAAAACTAGTCATCATTACTATATATTCAACGCTGTAGTAGTTGATTATCACATGAATTGTTCAGGCAATCATCCATATGTCATCATTCTCCCACTTAGCTGATACTGCAGAAACATCAACAATGACGATTACTACCCATGAGAAACGCAAGCTATAGGAAAAATTATCGCTTATGAGAATACATTTGCAACCGTTGGAACCGGATCTACGGCCTAGGGGGGCTTAAACAGATAACAGAATAACGGTTAGTGAAACGATGGATAACGGAACGATGGTCAACGGTAATGAACAACGGACTGCAGAGTGTACAAGACTAGTTCATAACTTCCCGGCCAACCCAACCACCTGAGACTAACGCGGGAACATAGTAAAAAGACTGACATGCGGACAGAGCTCTTTTTATGTTAATCAATCCGAAGACAAGACGGTCACGAATCAGTTCTCACTTGAAAGGTTCGTGACCAATCAGAAAACAAGATCCAGAGAGTAAACTGATGCCACAGTTAAAAGAACAGCGTGTAGGCAGGGTGCCAAAAGTTGACACAGGCTGAAAAGACTTGTGGAGGGGAAGTGGCACATGACCGTGCCGACTGTGAAGGTTACTTAAAACTGTAATGAGCTGACATTGTGCTACGCCTATCGTCTTCACCGACTGCATATAAGATCCCTGGAAAATTCGCTTGCCACGTTCCACATTCAGGAGTGCAAAACTTCCTTTCGCTCATAAAATTCTTTCATTCTGCACTAGTATTTACTGTTAGTCCAACTATAGTGTCGTTACTCAAGTTCATTTAGAATTCTGATAAAGGATTTTCTCCCAGTTAGCTTATGGTCATGGTTTTTATAACGTATCGGAACATTGAAGCCGGTCACACCAAACCTGTATTCACAAATCGTAAGTGAACGTCATATGGAAGCACATCTCACACTGCACATATTATTCAGGCTTTTAACAGAATCAAGACAACTCTCGTTTGTGTCACGAAATGCAATAAAGTGAAGTTCTTTCTTGTGGATCTGTTTCATGCAATGGTTTTAAAGCAAACCGGAGTTACCGATCTGTGTTTTGGTGCACTGGCTTACAACGAACTAAACTCCCGCAAAATGCCAACAGAACACATTTTCACGTTATTTCATTGATCCTCCTAACGTTTGTTTTGATAGTCCGGTGCGATTCTTGAGTGTTCTTAAAAAGTTTTAGGAAGTACATGGGACAATCGTAAAGGGTTCTGCTTCAATCCTTTTGTATTTTCAATTTTGTCTTCAGGAACTAAAATTCCGTTTCATGTCATTAATGTTACTTCGTCGTATTTTGTCGTAAAACACTTGCAGTCCAAAGTGGTCACTGTACGAAATATTTTGCCCATAAACCTCACGGTCGGACTCAAGTTCAATATGAAAGTTTTGCCCCGTGAGGATTTCCTGAATTCAGAATGTTCACAACATTGATTCAATGCCAAAAAGAGTGGAGGCATAATTTGCATATTGCATCTGGGAAAATATGAACGTACAATGCTGCAGTTCATCCAATGCATGGATATAGCTTTTTCTTTCTCATAGTTTCCCAGTTTTCGTTTGATTTGCCGAGTGGAAAGTGACAGTCAAAGAAAACGCATCGTACTGTATGTTCTTTAACAACCGAAGACTTTTGCGTCAAGTTTTGATTCCTTCAGTCTGAGTATGAACAATTCGGTGAAACAACCTAGATTCCGGTGCACTAAGAAATAAGAATAGTAACTGGCAACGCCGAATCACGTGACAGACTTGTGTACAGCATAGAAACATGTGTTATTAAGGCAAACGCAAACCAAACGAAGATGTAAAATTAGTGGTGCCCTTGGTCTCTATCTCCCTCAACGTCACATCCGTTCAATCAATTGCCTACGCCAAGATAACGCCGGTTGGGATGGGTCAGCTGGAATACTCGGTCATGTTAGAGCTGCTGAATGAGACGTGTGAACAAGTCGGCTGTTTCACACCAAAGTCGCCTAGATTGTGTCAGTAGATGTCACTAAGCTTTGTAGCATAGACATCAAGAGAAAGAGATCATGCGCGGTGAAAAAAATCAATAAACTTGACCAAGTGACTGATCTCATAGTCCGTGCTCACTTTTGTGTTTTACATTTCTGTTCTGTATTGAAGTGCTCAGTTATAATGTTATGATGGATCTTCCTTCATTTTTCCACTAATGTAGAAACTGAGACAAGGCTACTTAAGCTGGTTGCGAGTAGTATAGAATCCCATTATAGAAACACAGTGATTGTTGGAGCTGGGATTGACTCAACTACGGACATCGAGCTGGTGTTCACATCGTCAGCTGAGTGCATAAATAAATCGGACCGAAGCATTTTTCACTTCCTAAGACAATCGAGCAAACGAACAGCTTAAAGCTACCGTAGTAATCACGATAACAGAGGTCAATCATAAACAATGCAGTTCAACATTTTCAGAGTTTACACTAATCATCTACGTTTTGGCCGACTGACATCATTGTTATGAGCACTTAGAAAACGGAATCACAGTCGCTGAATAAGCGGAAATCTCTTCTGAGGCTCAGTTTAGACGGACTAATTTGGCTTCTCAAACAGAGACTGTTTGAACAGGTCGTTATCTGAAGCTGAAGGACGGTGGTGGTAGTTCGTTGAGAGGTGGAATCAGTACGTTGGTGAACACGCCTGAACTAATAGTCATTACCCGACGCAGTCACCTTCAGCGTTGATCCGGTACATCACTTTAGGTACACCAATAAGGTACATCATTTCCAGTGTGTTCAACTCGTGCTTGTCAACCCTCCTGAACGAACAAGTGAAAGCTTATCTACCCAACTGTAGCCATATCATTTTCTCTGGCCTCATTTTATGTTACTAAGTTGACACTCACGATATATGGAATTCCGTGTAGGTTGTGCAGAACTCAACCTTGAGGGTAACCTGAAGAGGAGCCGCGTGTCCAACCATTCTTGAATGCGCTGGGGCACGAGGATCATCACAGCTAAAACCAGAACCACCTCTAAGACAAGCTACGAAATATGGATGATTCAGCTGAGAGCTTGCAGCCTCTTTACACCAAACATTTACTGTCATATCAGCTAATTATCAAGAACGTACATTTCCCTCAAGCTACAAAACGAACGTTTTACGACAGCAAACTAATAACCTAAGTACTTACATGGCAGCTTCTTTACGTGAGTGTCTGGTCGCAAATCATTATGTCGTCAAGGTTTAAAACACAGGCTGTGCTGTTGTTACGGAGCCTAACTGAAGTTTTGATAAATGAAATGCGGCTGAACTGTCGATCAAATGAATCGAGTACTCCTTTCAAATTATTTGTTTCGGGCATCTGCACAAAGTTGGTCAAGGATACTCTTTCGCGTTCGTTTCCCTGCGGCTGGCGAACTAAAGAGAACTTTCAATGTAATGTTCTGTCCCATGCTACTCCTTCCTTCCAGCTTTGGGTCTAGATCATGGGATGGTTGTGGATAGGACAGTTTTGGAAGTTGATAAACACCAGTTCGTGTTGCAGTCTAATAGAAAAAACCTTTTACACAGGCTTCTTGCTTCGAAAACAGTTTTGCCTGTACGATAATTGCCATTTTGACTGTGAGGGCAGCAAAAAAACGTGTAGACAATACGAGTGAAAGCAACGCAAGTTGCCAGCAAGCTTCTGTATAAATGCCAAATGTTTCGGTCTATTACTACCAAGTGGAGAGGGATTTTGGATTTATGTAAATTGAACATCACTCAAAGTTGATCACAGTCTTCATATTCAGGTATAATTTCAAGTCGGCTTCTTTCGGAAAAAAGCAGTGGACTCGAATTCCAGTCTTATTAGAGCTCGTCATTGGTGCGTATTTTTGTCACGGCCGTGACTCGAGCTTTGGCCATATTTTCACGAGACAATCATGTTTACCACTTCGTCAGTTTCGTTACACTAGCTGCGAGTGAATTATCACATATGAACGCTCAGCCACATTCGTTCTTCATCCATAATCTGAAAAAACAGATCATGCGGGTAAAAACTCAGAATCCAGACAAAAAACTGATAAAAGCGGAAGCAACTTAGATTCCCTTCTATTAGTCCACGTAGCTTTCCAAACATTGTACACAAACAGTTCAAACTGCTAGTTAATCGGTAGTTGGGCATGTGCGTCAAGAACTTGAATAGCGGCAAAATTTCACCACTAAAGCCTAATGCACAATTATGAGGGGATCCTTACAGCACTGAGGCACATACAAGTGAGCAATTAATGAAGCCAATTTATAGACTCGTAATACCGTTTGTTTGAACTCACCACGTTAAAGGTGTACAGTTGCGAATCTATTAGAAATTTGTCAACTAACGAGCCCAGACTTCCACCCAGTGAGCTACGCTTACTGTGTGGAACGCATGAAAACTTCGAAGTCGAGGACGGCGATACGTCTGTGGTTGAGACTGGGGAGTAGAAGTCATAAACTCAAGAAGACAAGACCTTCATTCAAAAAATGAAGCAGTTGACATGAGACTCAATCTGTTAAAACAACTTCGTTTACATTCGAGCGCGACACGTAATCCTTCGGCAGATTTCCACGTACATGTGAGGAAACTTCGGTAAAGAACTTCATCATGGCATAGTTCTTGTTGATGAATATCAGCTTCCTAACCTCATTTGGGCTTACTCGTTGGCAACACTGTATGCGACATCGGTAGTTGGATATGTAAATGACAGCTCAAAACTCCCGTATGAGCTGCCACATTTAGGAGCAGCAGAGCGACATCAGGCTTATTTTTTAATGCAGTGACCCTTCTGTTTGCTGAATTCAGCCACCAGTGAACCACGTTCCACCCGAAGGTCATACTAAATATGATTATAAAAATCGGAATTTGAAACAGTTTTATTGTTTTAAAATCTGTTCTGACTACTTGATAAGTTTAAACCTGAAACATCTACCTGAGGTATCCGTCGGCAATCTAAGAATACGTTTCAAATTTCCAACTTCATGATCATGCTGGTTACGACGTGATGTATGCAGTTCACACCAGTGTAGCAAGTTCACTTCAAAAGTGTAAAGAACTGACACGAAATGTCGGTTCTGCTTACATTTGTTGAAGGTGGTGACCTCGCTTAACTAGGACATCCTGACCAGAGAGTTTACGATTTGAATCAACATAATATCGGAATGCTCGGTTGTGACCGAGCATTCTTATGCTGATGCGGAGAATGGTGCGCATTATTTATAAGCATTGACATGGAGAAAAATTTGAGTTCAGTGCTCGACTTCCAATGAAATATTCGGAGAGTTTACACCATTATGGAAGCTGCAATCTATTTTGTGTGCCACTTAGACTGGAAAATAAGTATTGTAATCCAGTCACGCCCATCCGCTTTGAGGTTCTGCTGAGTTAGATATTTGCTCATGTAGGCAAGAAAGAACCATACGTAAGAACTTCGGCAATCAAAGCTGATATCTGCAAAGGTGCTAAACCAATTGAAAGGGTAAATAAACCAGAGGCCAACAGTATTCTTTCTTGCCGGAAACTGTGTTGCACAAACTCAAATCAGTTAGTTCGTCTGTACTTGGTTGAGCTGTTTGCCACAATCTGCGGACATTCCCAAGCCACAAAGCACATGGTTAACGGAAACTGAGGTCATCGCGATGGACACTCTCAAGCCATCATTGTGCGTACAAAAGCAATTATACATCATTTTTAGACTCCCATGGACGTAACAGTTTAGTTCAGTATCCTTCACCCTCTTGGACGTTTTCTTTGCTTTTTTTTCTTCAGATTCCCTAGTCCACCCCATCCCTATTGCCATGTTTGGTACTGAAGAGGTAATATAAAAAGCTAACATCCACCGATGTCCGTTTTCTAACCGTTACATTCGAAACACTCACTCGTTTTAACCTGCGTTCACTGAACAAATTACCGAAGCAAACTATTGCCAAAACACATCTCATTAGATGTAACAAGTGATAAATGGTTATTTGTATGTACCTGATCAGCTGTTGCCGAAATGCTAGTTTTCAGCACAATGCACACAAAATAATACACTTAGGTACCCATGAAGTGACTGCTTTTCACATTACGTCACAACGCGTTGAACTTGAACCGTTAGCCTAAGCACAGAAGACTCGTCACTGACGTCCGATAGCGGATAACCACAAGTCAATTTAACGATCGCTGACCTTCAAAAATTCTTCCACAAACTGATGTGTTCGGTAAAACGCTCTACTACGTTTCAACGTTCAATACGAATAAAAATGTTCATGTTGTTTGGTTTGAAGTTAATGGCACTCGCCGAACAAAAATAGCAAGCTTTCAACCAATAATAGCATATGCTTCTCTTTGAGGATAGGGTTCATTTTCAATCTTATTTTTTTTATTACATGTACAAGTGTTATCACCTGAAAGGGAGAACTAAATCACTGGGAATCGAATTGTCTTTTACATACTGTTTTGCGCGATGTATTCCGTTTGTCTTCATTCCGACATTTACTTCTTAGCCTTGACAAACAACAGAAAGGACTGTTGGAATACTGGTTTTACTGTTAACTTCCCGAATCCTTAAAACGAGGGTCATAATAGGTTTATGGGGGTAATTAGTCATCTCTCTCAATTCTGATTTAAAGTAGTCCATATATGTACGCCAGATATATTTGGTAAAATCAGACTTTTGGTAGTCTACGCAGAGTGATTGAAATCACAGTCCCGTCTTAAGAATTAGACTGAAAACGTTATGTAGGTATGCATTCTACTCTGTAGACAGTACCGCAAGTCTGTTGCTTCTACAGATATTCTTGTGGAGGACTAGAAATTACTAATGAGGTCTAGTACACTCCCCTTCACAACTAGCCGTGTTCAACACTCATCTTTAGATTACACGGCTTAACCACAATATCTGATTGTCAGCAGAATGCTTTCAGTCATCTGTCATCTATCGTATTTAGAACCATTTATTTGTATAGCAAATTCATCTATCTAGGGTTCGTGTGGATAACTGTGTTGTCATACGTCAGCATATTGCACATCGCCCTCTTTTCACGTGACAAGCTGAACTTTTTACTGCAATAGAATGATGGATGAAAAGTAAACCCCAACAACATATGAAGGGGGCAGTACAAGGAACGCATGTACAGTGTTGTGGATTGCAATCTTTTCAGGCTTGAAAATACGCCTAAACGGCTACTTGTCAGTTCGTGCAATCCACACCGAGCAGCGATAAACAAAACCTAACTCAGGGTTGCGTAACTCTGGAAAACAATCTTGCACAATCATTTACCGTGACAAAATTCGGAAAAGTTAGCCACCTTAAAGAAGTTTCATCAACAACATCATCGTCATAACAGCCATGAGCCTGATCAAAGGTACTGTTGCTCAGACAGCCGCATACCTCAACACTGATGTGGATGATCCTAGAAGGAAACATTACTACGAAGGTCAACAAAGATTAAAGAAGACTAAGCGGAACAACTAGAAATGGTATGGATACAGGTACACCATTGACTGCGACACATCGCCATCTCGGATAGCGTATCTAACCAGCGGTTTGAGTGATCACCAGGACCCCATCCAGGCAGGCGATGCCTACCCACTTTGCTCAATGGAGCAGTCAAGGTCTTAATATTTCGTGACAACGTTGTTGCTTGACAACCACGCGGTTTTACCCAACTGTTGGTGGCCTCAGTATATAATGCCCGGTACGGTAAACGCTCAGCTGGTATACGGAGCGCGTAACCCAACCATCGCAAGCTGTGCAACGTAACTAGTTGACCAGTTGATCGCGCATCTCGGACGTTCCGGAATACGCGCCGGCAAACTGCCACATTGCTCACGCGATCAGTCCACTTAATGTGGGCCAAGTGGCGGAGACAACGATGGTCAAACACAGCAAGCCTGTTGATATCTTGCTTG
>QNGE01000568.1:94350-107139 GCA_008508345.1 Paragonimus westermani
ATTTGATGTTTTTCGACCGTATTGGATAATACGCCGGCGGTCACGGTCAACCGTTGGGCGGTCGGAGTGCTCTTTGTTTGAGGGTACCTTTTCTAACCTCCTTCTGCCTGATACGGAAGATAGCAGTGCCGCAACTATAAAAATAGTTCTGCTGTATGCTCATAGGATCTTGCCTCTACTTAAGCAATCCTATGCGGTCAGTAGTGCGACATACAATGCTATGAGCGTAACAACCAATTCGGATGAGATACGACTTATTCGAACTAGTAACTGGGTGATTATCTAAACAGCAGGGATCGAGCAATTATCCCTAACTGGAATTCAGCTGCGAAAGAAGCATGTAACATAAACTGTCATCCTCCACATCAAAGTTCTTACTGCTGTGTAAACAAGGTCATGAATGAGACTGAGATTGTAACTGCCGAAGGTGGACACCGGCGATAGTGGTAATCAAGGGCCGGATCCATAGCCGGACTACCGCCGGCTTGAATAAACAGCGGGCAAACGGTGGTATCCTCAGACGGCGATACAGTTGCGACTGGCGACAGGAATTCGTACGGAGAGCCGCCTTCATGGTGGAATCCTCACGCATTGAAAAGTATACCAGCGGATTGACATTAAGTGTATGCGCTCCAACACAGCTTGTTACTAGAAGATTCGCCGTGGAGTGAGAAATGTAAGCTACCCTACTGACAGTTTAAGACGAAGGTGGTGCTAGCTACAGATGAAACCGTATTCTTAATAGTCGATCATCAAAGTGATGGCGGTGTCAGCAAGCGAAATTGAAACTGACATACCGGATAATGTAGGGATGAGCGGTCGGGCAAAAGTATGTAACTTTCTCATCGCACTTTTGGTTAACAGTGCAGAGCATCAGCACATCATCCGTATACGTATTTCGTGCTCAGCTTTTGAGACCACTTTCATAAAGCCTATTCTGTGAACCAAACAGAGATCTTCAAACTGTAGGTAATGTACTCAAAATTAATTCGTCGGATTTTATTAATTGCACTGATTCAGGTTATGAAAGCGAGATCTAAGCGACGGGAAATTCGTTACTCTTACAGCTACTGACGGATAACCGAACGCGTCGGATATAACTGAAGCCTATGCTAGTAGGCCACGCTAGAGAAGAAACAGAAACCCCCGTGAGTTTCTTGACAGGTTCGGCTCATACGTTTCAACAAACATGGAATATGGTGCACTCCTTCAAATAAGGAATTTCATTTTTCAATCAGAACGAAAGCATACGGTTTTCCAACGACAAGGAATAACGTCCGTTGGTCTCCAGTTTGCCATCGCTGTAGTAGCAAACTCTAGGCGTACTAGTGTTGTGGACCAAGAAGGCGGATGGCACAGTTGTTTATTTAAGGAAACTAATACACGAGTTATGCGTCTCAACCAGACTGCAAAAAAACTCATTTGCACACCATACTGATCTGAGGATGTTCAGGTCGCTTTGGACACCAAGTCTCAGTTACCTCATGTAGCAAAAGCCATTCCATGTGATGCTGTCCTCAAATGATCCGTATCTCTCCCGTATTTGTCCCGCGGCCATTTCGATCCATGCTGTCGCCTCGCTACTGAATAGTGGTGGTGTAAGTAGTATAGTGTGACCGTCTATCCTCACTACACTGGTGTGTGTCCATTGTTGTTCTATGCATATATGGGTCTATTCCTAAACCAACAGGCTAACAGTGTGATTTTGCTATAATAAACATAGTTAACTGCAGTAAACACTCGCAAAGGTACAGAGAAATGTTATTGCATATATCGTGAAAACTGACATTACCGACTATTTACGTCAAATTCATATCGGAAAAACATCGTTTCAAAATACATCATTCTGATATAAACAAGGTGTCAGTATTATTCTCAATCGCTGAGAGAACAATAAGCATTTAACAGATACGCTGCATGGTCCAGTTACGAGCATTTGTGCGTGTTACACCGTCACCTTTTTGATAAACAGACAGCAAGTATGTAAGGAGGAAGAACGGTAAACGCAGTGCTCATCCCTAAAGAAACTAGTGTCAGGACTAACCAAACTCCGATAAAAGTGGCAACCACGAAAACTGACAATCCAGCAAGTAAGTCGACATTGCACGAGAAATGTTATTTTAAGACCATCACAAACAGACTGGATATTGACGCGGTGTAACGGCTCTGTAAAGCGAAAACGCATGCTGTGGTGAAGGGAGGCTATCATCCTTTGCCGGAAAGTGGTAGCGTTCCTAGTCAAATGGCGCTCAGCCACCGATTTGCGATTCACGCTTTTCAGTCAAGGGTCACGGTCGAGAACCTCGTTCTCTTACCTAAGTCAAGGTGGGCCCGGCGGTTTCTCATATGTAGTAACGAACACTTGAAACATTTCCATAATGCACCGGCCATCTAACACCATAAACTGACCCGATCTATTTGTTGCACACATCAAGGTGGATGGGTGAAAATACATCAGTAATGACAATTTCCTCACTATCCTATCCAATTTATCCTTTACACCCCCTCAACCCCTATCTTGAAATATCTTTTCTGACCTCACAGCAGAAATAGTTAAACATAGCACTTGTCCAGTAAGTCCCATTTCCTACCACCAAAATTCCGGTGATCCTCGTCCGTTGCTTTGACCTAGAATGTGGATTAATACATGTGCCAACAACAATCACGCCATGAAACAGACAGATCAACAGGTCGCTCCCGCTCAGGACTTTAGACCTGCAGAAAGTCGGTGTGTTGCACTTAGGAGATTACCGTCCAGAACAGCAGACGTGTCCAAATGATGGCACCTGCACGACCTACTACATACTGGTTGTAGGGTTTGTAAATGGAATGGATTAGACAAACGCATCGATACGAATTCAACTATTGATTCACAGAAGGCTACGGCCAATCAGTGTCGAAAACGCAAACAGAGTGGTATGTCAGCGCGGGGACCAATCAGCACGGCACGCTGCTCCAGCATCAGATTTTGTTATAACAAGCATCGGGGTGAAACAAGTTTTTTAGGTGCGTCACGCAGTAAAACAAACGAGCTACAGGCGGAGTCGAGCCGACCAATTAGAAAGCAAATGCGTTAGTACCAATTGTAATTCTTCATTTTACTGATGCGTCTAGTCTATAAAATAACCAATAGAAACTCAATAAACTGATATTTGCTTTGTGCCACGAAGACTGGCTTTTGCTTTCGTTCCGGAAGGTAGCGATTTTCAACACGGTTTAGTTGACTTCACAGCCGCAACTCAGCCAGGTTGCAATTGATGTAATCCTCAGCAGAACAGTAGCGTCGGCAAACTGTTTTCCCGTTACCAGTAGGCTCCGTCGTAACTTGGTAGGTTCCACTAAGGCCAGCTCAAGATGCAACACTTTCAGAAACCGTCGCTGTGTATATTGATGTTCCTGGCTGTCTGCACTGATAGCAACACCGAAGATGCCTTTTACACGGATCTGGTTGCTGTCTCAGATCGCCACTCAGTGGTGGATCTGATTTTCGCTGGTGATACGGGCGTTCAAGTTGGCCGACTTAGTGGTGCTGAGTCTTGTTCGGAGGGCAGGTGTGGACCAGGTTCATACCGTTCAGATAAAAGCGGGCAACTCTTGTAACGAAGTTTCGTGCACGGGTTGTTCTGGCCGGTACTAATTTTGGACATCGTGCACGTCATTGGTGCACTGGGAGCTTCTTATCTCCGAAGCAGGTCTGGTCTCAGATGGATCGAAATGCTGTTAGGTACAAATGGCCTAGTTCCACTCATACACTGAAACGACCAAGCGTTAGCACTTTGTCCTGCACTGTTCACTTAGTATTGCGGACCAAGTGTTGGCCGTCCAGAAATTCGCCGAACTGGCAGCAAAGTATGTGCACCAACCTAGTCTGGATTGTAAATTTCACAGTCATAACCTAGAAGATCCGAAGAGCCCATTGATCCGAATTTCACAGCCACTCAGTCAGCATGTGCTATGGTATGCTGCACAGCTGTTATCATGTTAAAAAACTGAGTTTCTGAAACGTCATTTGGGTTTCTGAAGGAGAGACGGAGGAATCCTCATGAAAATTCAAATAAATTAGGGGGGTCATACGGGAAATGCCCCGATGTAGCCTGAGCACCCATGGTAAGACCTCGAGGTAGGTTATAGAGACGGAAACTGTTTTTGCTCACTAAGAAGTTAGCAGACTTTGCAAGCTTACTCCCACCATTAGTTCGTGTCGTAATAAGTCCCAGAGGTAAGCCCGCTCGAGAAAACGCCCTGATGACCAATTTGGTCGGTTCTCGATTCTACCGTGTTACCATTGCAAGCTTGCTATGTAATGGCCTGGTCAGTAGATTTAGAACCGCCCACCAAATGTGAGGTCTGATATGGTACTTTGGTTATGAGTGCAGTGAAGCTGCCGGGTTAAACTACTTCAAAGCAGTACTTTTCAAAGAGGGTAGGAAGATATCCGTAGAGGCCTACATCTAGTTGCTTCTATTAGTCCGGACGACCAAGAGCATTCTGCCGTACCGGAAATATTTGATAACAGTTATTGTTTAAGAAGTCAGATGACCTTGTGAAAGCCATATAACAACTAGTGAGTAGTTTGGCAGATTTGATAAGTTAGTAAAGACTTGACTGTGAAAAAACCGGGCTTCAGCCGGAACAGAAAAACTAGCTTGAACCGCCATAACTGGGGTCCTGGTATTCATTCTACCCCGTCAGCTCACTGCAGCTCAGCAGACAAATGCTGGGAAAGAACAGGAGAAATATTGTCCCGAACGGGATATAGTGGTCAATTTTTCACTTCCCACCAAATTCAGGTGCAGCGTCATAGGCACCGCTTAGCAACAGTTGCTTGCCTCGAATGCAAAAGTATGCTTGAATCAATACATCGATGTACACCTTTAGAGGTACTCGAGTGAATGTGCGCTGGTCAGGTATATAAGCATAATGTCGGTGCCCTATTCCCATAGTTCATCCAAGGCTTATCTACGGTGAACTGTCCAACAGCTTCGGCACCGATAGCACAGTACATCAAAACTGTCCAATTTCATCATGTTTGATCAATTTCGTCACAGGTAAAAATAATGGAGGACTCTACACTTTCTTTCTCTCACTATATATATGGAGGAAAACCGGTGAATCTTCACTATGCTGATAACAAGGCGTTTCTGTCTGTCAATTTCCGAGAAACACAGACGATGTAAGAGACTAACGTGCGGTTTGTCAAATAGTTGGGAACATGCTCTGCAACCTCGAATTGCACAGCGCCTCCGTGGTTACGCGGAGTAGGCGTGAGATCGACACGGGTAACGATCAGTTGGTATACAATACAGCTCTCACGCGACGCGCTTCCTCACACTGTGATAACTCCGGTCCAATTCCTCACGTTTAGTCAGCACAGTTTGAATTGCCCTGCTCCCACAAAAATGTCGTCCGATCCACCGCATACTATTCTACACGGACGTTTCATTCCTCTTGTTCGGGATGTTCTTTACCCTCACTTGTACATAAAACAGAGGACCTGTAACTGATTTTGCATCGGATACGTAAAGGTTTGGCTCAAAACGAGAACCTTGCCACCATGTGCTGCCTTTAGCGACCCAGGATGGACGGAATCTGCACAAAGTTATGGAAGCGGTGGACTAATTTGTGTATCCATGGTTTTGCATCAGAAGCTGAAGGGGAACGGGAACGAAATGGAGGCTTCTGTTTCTAAGGCTAAGCTGGGACATCTCTTCAGAGTTTATGGATCGTTCATTTAAGACTCTTGAAAAAAGCTGCTACTTTCAGGCTGTTAAAATCAGCCACTCAGAGCAAACGTGAGCCAACCTCAAATTGACGACCACGTACGTCCGCGTTGGATTGCCCGCGACGAGTGGCTCAAACAAATGAGTAACAATGAGACTAGAGAGTGGACAGCTGGTAGTGAACGTCAAACGAGTTCATTCGCACAGTAAACACAAACTTAGTCAGGCCAGGTGAAAAAAAGTGCCAGCTAGTCGTCCGCCAAACCGACTGGCTTAAGGTGGGGTAAACAAATGAAGATTGCGAAGACGACTGAAGGGCTAGTCGTTGTATAAATTGCATGGCCTGAATTGAGACTCTTGTGACTAACAGGCGATAGCCGATGACTAAGCCGGCTGCAGGGTGAATGCTATCAGTGATTGCCCGAATTGTCTATGAAGTAAGTGCAATTAATGTCACGTAGAAATGAAAGACACGGAGAAGTTACCATTCAGACGAGGCATTACGGTGGTTTGAAACTCGATTTTTTATTTGGTATGTGCAAGATACAGGCAATTTGATGTAGAATGTTTTTCAGATGTGTGTTTTAGTACGAAGGTACTCTCTTTTTTCACTTATTTCCCAAGTAGAGGCTGTTTCTTCTCTCCATCAACAACAACAATATAAGCCACTGATTTATACCTGTCTACGACAACGAGTTGTTATTGCATTGTATATCCTGCTTTTCAAATATTCACGTAGTTAGTTGCAAACAAACGTAGTTTCTTTGTGCACTTTGACGCCTCTGACAGAGCAGCAGGCTTAGTATGAGCATATTTCGTGTGGAGCGGAATTGCCATAGATGAACAGCAACACAACCGAAGAATTTGGGTAGAATGTTCGGACGCACTCGGAGCAACCGACTGCACACATGTCGTGGAATGTGCACTACCCCCGGAGCAGTCAGTCTTCTCCAAGGTGCATCTCGTCTGCTTCAGAACGTTTTAACTTTATAACTTCTAGCTTCGTTCTGACAAACTGATGAGTAAGCTTATCCGACTATTAGTCTGCTGCATTCCATCAAATAATTAAGGGGGAGGCAGAAGTGACATATTTGGCGTTGTGTGTATTAACTCGTTTCCGTGCACCAACTTCAGTGCAATCTATGTTTGTTATACCTAACAAAGTAGCAGAATGGACTGAAGTGTCTCGATCTCACAGTCACACGAACGTACGAATTGGCACGCAATGGGTGAAATCGAAATTGTGCACGGACAACTTCGAGTACATCACGGTTAACAGCGATTTTCCTGGCAGTAAGTACGCATCGTATTGAATAGATAAAGTGAGGCCGATATACTGCGTATCTGTAGGCTAGATTCATGTAAAGTGATGACTGCAATCTGCGAGACTTCTGGACTGAAATGTAACAAAATCATAGAATTAACAGTTGTTCGATTGAAACCGATGAAATTATGACATTATCGACATGGGGTAATCAGGACTTCCTGCAAAATGACCAGAAAGTCTGCGTCAAACTTGCGGTCTGTGGCTAGATCTGAGGGGTGGTCTCTCGGGAGTACAAATTCCTGTAGAAGTTCACGGGACAGCGTGGACGTGGTCGCTCTAGGAGTGCGCTCACTTTTAAGGGGTAGTCTCTGCTTGGGGACAACTTTGTACATATATATATATATATCACTTAGATCACGCCGCTTATAGCCTCATTGATGAATCCGTACAACTAATAGAATCGAAGACCTGCAAAGCCGTGATTTAGTTACTACAAATAGGTACTGTAAAACTGGGCGATGAATAGTCACTGTATGCTAATCTTAAGGGGAAAAGAACGCGTTTCTGTTGACACAGAAGTGGGTAATCATTTATATGCCAATGATCCGCTGTATATGGACGTCTGAGATATCACCATTTTGAACTGGGTGCTTGGAGGCGAGTCACTTTGACCGTTTCAACCGAGACTGACAGAAAAAAGGAGGAACGATATACACGAAAAAAACGTGTTATGAAACTAATGGAGACAAGAGAAAAACATCATTCAACTCGAAGAATTTCACACATTCGTTCTGAGTCCCAGCATCGGGTATGTGAACCGCAACGCCTATCAGAAACCTAACAAGACCTCACCTTTCTAGTAAAAACGACAACCATCGGTAATCGATCACTCCATTCATTCATCCACCCTTAACCTAGTGGAAAAAACAATATACCACCTCTTCCGGAAAGCGACCTCACTGATGAGATAACGGACACACACACCGATACCCAATGTGACAGCCATCAGGCACCTTATCCCCTAAAATTAATGACAATTGACAACTTCAACCGTATTTCTGCATATATTGGCCATTCAAGATCTGAAGTGCTTTACCACTACCCAGCAGTCTGTAAATCATACCGCATAATCCAACAAGCAACCACTAAGAGGATCAAAGTTGAACTGAGTGATTATAAATGCAAGTGATCAAAAGTACGGTTGCGATAAGGGCAAATGTGGAAACTGTTAAGCAGGTACATTATCGATAAGACAATTTCCATCAAAACTCGCGTCCATAGAAGCGTGATCCCATTGATCAAACAGTTACGTGTAGGGAGAAATTGAGGGACTGGATGCCAGACTTGCATTGGTATCAATGAATATTAGTGAAACCACGCAGAATGTGGATTAAGAGAGAATATAACTACTTTATAACATCCGGCAAAAAACGTCCCGAAAGTTATCGTTATCGATATAGGGGCAATGATCTGTAGAAAAAAGAACAAATTACGTGATCAAGGAACAAGCTTCAAGTATCTTCGACATAGGTAGCATCCGACGGATTAGCACCAACTACGAAACCACCGTTAGTCGGACTGCTAGTACAGTAACAACTATATCCTGCTATCCTATAAGGCAGGCTCGTCGAATTTTCACCTTTCACAGCTTACTGTTTACTGACATGCGAAATAAAAGGTCATTTGTGGGCTGTCCGACCACCCAAAGCTGAGCAGAACGGTCAAACTCAGAACCCGACGAATGGAAGTTTGTTGGATCGCCCATGCTAAGAGTACTCAGTCGATTGCACGGTTGGGTTCTCAACCCTGCAAGGAGAAGGCGTGAGCACTAACGTGTGTTGGAAATAAATCAAAACTAGACCACAGAGACTGAAAAAAGTATGACAGGTACTTACGATACAAGACAGTCAAGGCAAAAAGCTAATCAAATGCTAAGATCATAATAGCAGTCGTGTCGTTAGAACGAAGATGGGTGTCAACAAACGGGCGAGGAATTGTCATTACAATGGAGTTGAACCGTACAGACGTATGACCTCGCAGCTGTAATCTGACTGGTTGACTGGAATAACACAGGACGATTTGTCCAGCCGTGAACCAGTCCTAAAAAATACGGACTTGGATAATTTGGCTTCACTTTGGGCAGCTGACGTTCCAGTTCGTCTGCAGGTTGAATGGTACCCCCAGACCTTGGATCAGACGATTCAAACTGCCTCTTCGGCTAGGAGACGCATCTCTTAACACATTTCATGTCGTCACTGCCAAATTAACGTAAATACAGTGATACAAATGAATAAGAGAAATAACTCACCTCTCTATCAAAGCATCATGCATTGCGGAAGCAGCCGGTGCGCCTAATTCACCATCCAATTTGAAAATGGATTCGATCACCTGGAGATAAAATTACCGAAATGGAATGCTGATAGAAACGTTGCAAATACAACAGACGTTCACAATCTATGGCTTAATTGGTACGTTGAAAGTGCAGCAAACATTTTCTGTAGCAGAAAAATGGAAGTTAGCCGTCAAACATTACACCGTAATGGTCACCCAATGAGTGGCATACACCAGACAACTGACATTTTACCAGCTGCAATGAGATCATTATATTACCGTCGTCCTCCCCGTCGCCTTAAATTACGTAAATGAGAAGGATCCACAGCGAACTGTGAACTAAAATAAACTGGTGATATACATGCGCAATACGTACACGTCACAGATTATTACAGACAAATCAAATGGAAATTTAATCCAACGTTGCAACATCCGTTCCACACTACTTATAACGTTGATTCCAGCACTTATGTTGTTAAACTTTTCTTCACAAATAATCACACCGCTACAGTCATCTGTCCAACGCTACAGAGCTTTTTGTTCGCACTGCTTTAGCATTTCTTTGAGAAACTGATCCAAAAACAGAAACAGGGCGAATTTCCGTTAATTCACCATTTGGAGCGTGCGCCAACTATTGGGGAATCAAGCGAAACAGGAATCCATTCACACCTTAACTCTGACGATGAGGGGAGCAAGCAGCAACAGGTAATTGTATAACACACATTGGCGCACAATTGTTATTGTTTACTGTATCACTCATATTTAGCCAATGGGCGCATCGTTACTGTCAATAAGTTCAACAAAAAAGTTTCGGTCGTCAAAACCACGTTGGTTTAGTAACGGTTATCAGTTTGCAGTAACTAACTCTTACTTTACGGCGAATAAGCATTCATAGGAAATTTGTATACTCTCCGCTTCACAAGAAATAAATCGTAAGAGTAAACATGAAACAGAGGATGGGGGAGTTGTTTACCCTAGATGAGTGATGCTGCACCTAGTGACTCATGATTTCGTCTGATTGGACTCGGTATTTTGCTGGCCTTTGTAAAACTGGCGAGTTTCTAAAGTCTGTATGCATTCGAAGAAAAAACTAGGGGCATTCCTTCATCTGATTTTCAGTCGTCATCTCTTCCGAAAGTCGTGATTTTTCATCACCAATAACACAGTCGCGAGGGGAGATGAAATTGAAGGCGTCCACATACCTGTTAAAACAGTCTCCCACCTTCAACGTACGGAGAGCCAGGAAAGAATATTTTTCGCGTTCAGCACAACTCAATGATAGTCGTCAAAATCAATAGAGCCGACTGAACTAATTGACAGAAAGTGGCTAGAATTCACTCAGTTTGAGCATCGTATCCACACAGCCACACAAAACACATCGATACGTCGGCAATGGCGCCACGCGGTGAGGCAAATCAATGCAGTGAACACGCATATGCACCGCATTCACTATGTCCACTGAGTGGACAAAACCTGTTCTGAGTACGCCAGTCGCCAAGTCGAGTGATGAACTGACAGATGTCTACATGGTACAATGTTTATTGATACCTCGAAAAGTGGCGAAATACAAGTTAGGCAAAATGGTGGATTCGAAAACTTCAGGTAAGGGTCTGCTGTACAAGTTTACGGAGCCTTAAGAAAGTGGCCAGTTAGGTCACATGACGAACTAACCTGGAATCATTTTGCGTCAGGCGGCGTTTTCAACGAAAGGTCGTGATGTAACAGTTTGCAAATATTTCTGGAAGTGATGTCACTCTCACCCCCAGTATCGAGGATATTCTGCTCACTGTACAATAATACTATAAAACTTCTAATTGACGTCAAGTTTATCTGAGAGTAGATGAGGATTCATTCCATTATCCATCACTTTTAACTGAACGGTTAAACTCCTTGGGGTCTTGTAAGCACACAAACTACAGGATTAACCAGCGAACGCAGCTGAGCCAACGCGTTCTGTCATGTGAATCGGCCTGTTTGTCACTGAGCCAATCACATGCACGATGTGAATAGTGCGGCAGACCCACCACACATGCTACGCAAAAACTGAAGCCTAAAAGCATGAATGCGTAGAGCCTAGTTGGTTCACTCGCGATTCGAGGCTCTGACCTCCACACGCTGCACTAACATGTGCGGTCAACTAGCCGGCCCATCCACGCCCCTTATTAGTGGCGAAGTATTGGCCAGAAATTATGTACATAGATTTTGAGGGGGATCATCCTTCAGTGAGTCACCCGGTGTAAACTTTCAACTAGGTGGGGCCGTACTTTGTGCAAACGGTTTGTTTAGTAGCGCCATTACAGAGATTGGTCAACTTGCATGATGTCGGAATTGTGTCTACAGCGCGACTATAAAAGTTCGGCTTATTGGGTTTAACGGGCCATAAAGCGGTACCACTACCGAGGTCTGACGAGACACACCACACAAAAAGTCGGGCCTTGGTGACATCTTCACTTTCTGAACAATCGAGTTCGGGTCCGTTTAAAGCTGTTAAGCCAGACTTCCAGAATGATGCCACATGTCTATGCACCGGAGTGTGTGTGCTACATATGAGTGTCTAATGTGACGGAACAAATACAAGCAAAACGTATTACGGGAAGTGAGACAAGCTGCAAGAGAAACACATAACGAGTGAGAAAACGTTATTAAGAGAACAGTGACTCAGAATATAAGAGCGATTATCCGTGATTTTGCGTCACATCGTCATATGGCTACCCGCCAACAGTGCTCGTATAATGCTCTGGACCTCAGCCAGTCATCAGATTATCGCATCCAGCCCAAAGAAACTCACAGAGTATAACGTAGTAAAGTGATTAGTTGGCATGCACTGACGTACTTCAGCCACCTAGGCTTGTGAGATGAGAATATTAAACCCAACGGCCAGCAGAGCTCCTTACTGTTCTCGACACTTCTTTCTACTGTTTCGAAGTCACTGGCAGTCAAAAACGGATACCATGTGAGCATCCTTTCGCAATGGTAGGCCACGATCCCGATTCATACTGGGGTTCATTCCGTATGGCTGTATGATGCATTGCGATACTCATAGGAATACTTAGAACATACCGATAAGCGTCATCCATGCATTAAGTAGATAGATTGAGACCACATACACTATCAAAACTGGTACAACTCCTAAGGAAAATGACCTACTGACGAAGTCCTACCTTCCACGATTAGGAATGAGTGCACGCGTGGACTTCTGGTAGCACTGATGGCTCGTGATATCCTACCCACATGCTCCGGACATCCAACGTGGATCAAAGTGTGATCGAGTAAGCTTCACGTTGCATCAGCTGGTTGGGTAACGATCAGTGATGACTGCTCATAGAGTTGAAGGACACCAATGACCTAGACTGCTACCTTGGCGAGGTGGTCGGGTTTGTGTACTGTTTTGATCCGGCGGGCTATGCTGACTAGGACTACGGTCCTTCCAGGTGCAACCTTGTCAGACAGGCCAAAGGGGAGCAGTCAGAC
>QNGE01000568.1:120270-133553 GCA_008508345.1 Paragonimus westermani
TGGTACGTTTTTCGGGCAGAGATGCCAACCATCTTCCAACCCCCAACCTGGAGGACCAGGAGACTGTGGTTTGTCAGACCTCTACCTGTTGGCCTGCCTGGTATGAGTAACTCTGTCCAGTTTAGCCCAAAATGTCATCGATATGCGCAAGCCGTCACAACACGTCAAGGTCCAGTCTCACCGTCTCACCATCGATACCTTAGAAGCATTAGCGGCGTGTTATGAGAACGCCGTGTCAACAATGACGAAGTTAGCCGGCGTGTGTTCGGAACGGGGCCCGAAGAATAGCGAACATTTTTAGCTGAGGACGCTGTCTAACATAACCAATAACGACACTCGTGTAGTGAGTATTTGTGCGCCGGTGTGACTTCTTTCTTATCATTTTGCATCCTTCCTAACCTCATACAATCCATTTGGTCGTTCATACATACGTTGTGGCACGCTTGTTACTTCATGGTTTTTTAAATGTTAATCATGCACATATAAACGGGCAACGACACTAACACAGTAGCAGCTTCAAGGGCCGATAAACTGAGTACAAATCAACCACAATGTTAGAAAAACTTAAAGTTGATAAAGGTTCTATTCCCAGGAGCCTAACAAAATGAAATCTACAAAAAGGTAATCGATTCTCACAGCACACGAGAGACCGTCCGATGGGATCCAATAGACCAAGCATTGTGACTTCCACACCAGATTGACCACATGCAGTTTCAACGACAACGGATATCCTAAGGGAGAAACGCTCAGATCGATGGTTAGCAATTGGTGGGCTAAAGTGGATGACGGTGCTAGAATAATAGATCCGTACCTCCGAGACAGCACAAATCAATCTCTAAACTTTCGAAGGCAACCTGCCGACGTGTTTGATAAAAATAATAGAAGCACCAATGTTTATAAGTTGTCTTAACCTTCGAAAACAAGTCTCTTGAAGGTACAGGAAAGACAGAAAGAATGAAGAGCAGAATGGAAGGGGACAATGGTAACGGCTAAATAGCACAGTTGTCTGTGTGCGAAGCATGCGCACCTTGATGCTGAGTGATCGGAAGCCGACGTAGCTATTTTTAGTCAGCACCATCATCATCACAGACAGCAATGAACCAGCGGTTCACACTACTGCTTAACTGCCATACAACCATGAAGAAAAAAACAAATCCTGTATAGGGGGAGGGGGGAAGGGACCTAACCACTGAGAACTAGCTAAATCTCTATTCAAACATATGACATCAAGGTGTTTACATCTTGCAAACAAAAAACCGACCTCTAAGTGGAAGTAAGACGCCATCAGCTTTCACTGCCCCTCGTCACTTCACAGTCAACTCGGACAAACAACAGCAACATTCGCGTCACTGAACTCGGTTAGCCGCCACCCCGCCTAACGTCTCGAACCACCGACTCTGTGAATCGTGAGGGTCCCAGTCTGAGAGACGAGTCCCATCTACAGTGGCCAAACCCTTCGTGAACGATTTCAGCTCTCCACACCAGGTCACTAACTGTCCACCTCGCATCTTACACCAGTCAGTCGCAGTGTCAGCGAACAGTGCTCGGTGTGGGAGACGACTTCCTGGTATCCTTAACACATGGCCTAACTATATAAGTCTGTGCAAATGGAAGGACTGAACAAAAGAATCCGTTTGACAATCACTACCAAACACCCGCTTTCTAACAGCTTCGTTACTTACAAGCTGGTGCCACCCGACACGAGCGACTGAACGCAGACATCAGTGGTCGAATGCCTGAAGAAGGTTCACGTGTTCTACCCTGGGCGACCAGGTTTCGCTACCGTAAAGTAATACAGCCCTCAATGTAATCAGATACCGTTCGCCGCCCTTTTATTTCCCTAATTCTGTACAGGGTTCGTTTTTTTCTTCGTGTTTGTAGGGTAGAGAAGTATCAGTGAGAACCACTGATGTATTGCCGTCTGTGAATAGGTGAATGAGTAATGCTCGTCGGGAAAGCGACAACTGCTGATACTTCGTAGCCGACTATGTCGGGGGGAAAATAAACATTAGTCCTAAAAGCGCCCCCGTGATCTACTTCGTAAAACGCCTCTGGCTGATAAGTTAATATTAGTTAGAGCCTTGAACGTTAGGTTGCGTAGGCCGTTGCCAATTGTATTCCAGTTAGAGGGTCGATTCGGACTCAACAGCTTTCGCTCTGACAACCGGGATGAGCTTCTGAATGTACTTATATCTTAATCTATTCCATACCAACAGGAATTCGACATTCAAAACGGGCTTCCGTCACTCGAAGCCACATTTCTTCAGCACAGGCGTCGACCAAATCTACCACATCGCGAGAAAATACAGGCGACAAAAACACCTGTAAGACTGTTGGTACCGTGACTCTGGTCAGGTCTATGTATGCCTATATATTGTAGTGTTACCTCAGGAAGGAAGCATAAATGCCAAGAAGCAAATAAGTTGCGCGATCCAGCACTTCTAGCCAACTACCCAATCCACAACGATTAGGACGATGTTCGCCGAGAGATGAAGAGAAAACATACAAGGAGTCTGTCCATGGATCCTAAACAGTACTTATCTAAACGAGCAGGAGAGATGGAAACGGTATTTTCAATTTGGACTAGTCGAATGTCGCTTGCGCTGGTTCGTGGTTGCAACCCGTGTCGACGACAAATTGGGACTGTCGGTTAAAAAGATGGTTCCTATTTACAGTTTGGCACAATGGCATCATAAATAAGCTGAATAATGTGAATAACACTTCAACTGAATACAATCTATTTGTGAAACTTGTGTTCGGCTAGGATAAGGCCAACGATGTCGTATTTGAAACAAAGATGATCTTTGAGCTCAAATTACTGGAACGTATTAAGACTTTAGACTCAAAATTCTTACACTCAATGACGCCGTGTGACGAACGTCTGGAACGACGACATTCCTCTACTTCAAAAACGGGGTCTGGGAAGATGTTAGATAAGTGGAGCATACTAGCAGTTATCCCCATTTATAGAAAAAAAGACACAGGACAGCCACAGAGGTATTCGCCCTGGTTCTTCTACATCGGCTGATGCTGAAATATAATGAACACAACACATATAAACAATCAAGCTTCCCATTTGGCTCCATCTTTACTCTATTGGGGCTTCAACATTCTACCGTTCAACAAATGAAGACCACCTTTGATTCCGTTGCCAATCGTATATTTTGGGGAAACTCGCAGTCTTTGTGTACACGCTAGGCATGGGTATCTACTTAGAGCGTTTTCTGCACTAAGTGGAGTTCCAAATGAGTACAATTACGTGATAGGTTAGAGGCTAAAATGGCAATCAGAAGTTCCGTGGACCACGGAGTAGAGCCTCTGTCAGATAGCTGATTTATAGTAAACATGTGGACGATAATGCACAGTGTGTTTATTCTGTGTGCAACATAAAAAGCACGTCCAAAATTTCAAATGGGGTCCGTACTTTGGAAATACGAAGCACGGATACAAAGTTGGGTCTCTCCAGCCCTTAGTCTTGTTGGTAGCTACACCTGAATGGAGAAGACACATGGAGCATTTACCAATCGTCGTTATTTATGGCACTACGAAGGTTGTCGACAATCGATTAAAGGGATTAAAGATGAAAGCCATCGGTGCTCAGATAGTGCTGTCTCATCCAATCACTCTAAGTCAGTTAGCCTGAGTGTGTGAGCGGGGTTAAAAAGATCGTTCGGTGCTGATTAGAGCATTAATCCGTATTTTCATGGATCTTCTGCCACCCTACACACTACTCAAGACGACCGCTAACGAGTGAAAGAAATTGCAGGAAGGCGAAACGGCGAGCTGCGAAAGCGCTGGCTATCCCATTAAGCAAAGCGGGTACGTGTCTTTGTGAGATTAGAAGCAGCGCGACCATCCAGTCTACAGATCTATCACCCTGACAGTCCGTGTTGTACATGCAAGAGTACGGCTGTTGGGTCTTCGTCGCATTTTTTGTCTGGCTGCGGTTTACATGTATTTTCCCACATATTCATTTATCTAATTATTAACCCGCCAGTTCATAGATCACAGCAGGGACCAACAGCAGCCTGGGCCATGATGCCCGTGTGTGCGAATTAGAACTGGAAATGTATGTACATGTGCACATGAATAAGTGAAACGCTCAACATGGGATAAAGATCGCATAATGTGCTCTCATGATTAGGTGTTAACCTACAGGAACATTTTAAATCGGAACCAAGGTGGATGCTATTCCCATAAACTTATGACGTGACGAACCCTGATCATCTTAGTAAGTGACATGCAATCCAGACCCGTAAACACGAATTCGAGAGGTACGTGTGGGATCAGGGTACACTTTGTTAAAACGATCGTGGATTATAACTAACTTTGTCAATATCAGGATGAACCAAAGCCACGTAGTCATTGCATACGATGGTGTTTCCAAGTGCTGACAACCTCTCCTCTAACCGAGTTACCTTCACTTTGTCAGGAAGAGAATTAGTCAGATGTAACAATTCTTGATCCGTGGTAGTGTGTGGCACCAGCAATCCACGAGTATTACCTACACGGAAATAAACAAAAATGGGACGGTGTAGGAGGCGAATATTTGGCACTTCCCATTAACCTCTACAAAAAATCAAGTTATGAACACCAGTAAATATATTGATGGGATGGGGTTGAGTTGGCAACCGCATTGTTTATTGTGATTTTAGTGATCACAACCTTAGTAACAACATTGACGGTGAGACGCTTTGAAACGAGAACAAAACAAAAAGTATACTCCTTCATAAACTGGAAGGAACATTATACGAAACCTGAATGACTGTAACTTGACTAAAATCGGCGTGGAGATCAGCACCGAAACAGAGAACTGGCCCGATACACTACCGATCGTGGAAATCAAGTGGCAACATTCGCAGTGTGACGGAGTCACAGTTAACTACACTTCCCATAAAAAGTCGTATGGCAACTACGGCAAGACCATGACATGCGTTGTTCGTGGCTTTCCTGACGAGCGGGCTTCTAGGGTCAGTGATGCGGATTGGTTTGAAGAGCATGCCAGTGCTTCCAAGTTCAATTCAGAACCGTACCCATGAATAAAATGGTTCAAGCTGCAGTTGGTCCTGACAGTAGTCCACAAGGTGGCAGATAAATAAACAAGTACAAATGTACGAGGAAAATAGGCAAAAACAACGGAAATTCGTGAAGGAGGAAAATCAACAACCAGACACAGACTCGTCGTTGTCTGCAGTACACGTGCTGACAAGATCAAGGCAGATCAGCATCCTTAAGCAATCAGCCTGCAACAACAGAGATACGGCAGAATTGTGCTACTTGAAGGTGCACGCCGTACAGATTAGCTGTACCATACAACCCGTTCAGCGTGGTCAGTACGCTGTCTGAAGAATTATGTAAAGCGATGTTGTTTGCAAACCCTGATATTGCGAGTGCCATTACATTAAGGCAGAATGGCAGACAAGCAGTCATCCCCTGCAGAACGCCTTACAAAACTGAATGGCATCATTATCAATGGGGCATGCGTAATCGCTGAACTGGTACAAAAGAGGAGGCATTATCTTCTCGAAAATCATTTCCAATCCATTAAACCTCAACGATCAGTTACCTTTACGTAAAACGGGAGAGAGAAGGTAAAAAGTAAGAGCGGCACAAGGCAGCTGAAACTGTAATGTCATCAATACGATATGGTCTATCGTTCAGGAGGAGAATAACTAAGTAGCTGCTACTTTGTCCCGGAATGACTGCACTATCGCGGTGGCTTACGTCGAACCAAAACACTGTATGTCACTCTATTTTACACTGACGCGAAGCGTATGGCGTATTTTGTGAGTTCACGGAACTTTCCCGTTCCTGTGGAACACAACAACACTCAACGCACAATGCAGAACGTGCACCGAACTGAAATTGCCATTCTTCGACACACTAAATGGTCAACCTATGAAGACCATACAGACCACTGGGGGCTTGGTGTAGGGTTCAGAGGACTGTTGCCACCAAATTGTCGTAACAAATACTTGTTAACCGTTGCCGGCTAATATTCGCGCTTTCCGTTTGCCCTTGCGCATATATCTGTGACGGCTGTCGCCGTTACACGGTTTCCACCAACTATTTGCGCCCTTCGTCATGCCACCGTGAGTTCATTCCAATTGTGATTCATCGTTTATATACTGCGAACTCAGGGAGTTTTCCTATACAGAAGGAATGATAATCAGCCGAACTACAGCCTACAACCCATAGACCGATGGTCGAGTAAAACGCTTGAATTCTACCCTTTGGAAAACAACCACATTAACACAAAAATGTTTACACATTAGCTGAAGACGGTTTACTCTTCTCGACGCTCCGCAATTGCTAAGATTGTTACTCTGCATGGCAACTAACGTCACACCGCATGAAAGATTGCTCAGACACGACCGAACGTCCAAGTCTGGCACCGACTGGCCAAGCTCTCTGATGTCATCTGAGCCAGGCTTTAAAAAAATGGACGTTCAGACATTGAAATACGATTCCTTGAAAAACGTAAAGGTAATCGAGCGCAACTTAGTCTCTCTAATGAAAACGAGGAATCCGTGTCCGTTCGTTGTTTAACTCGGGTCGGTGAAAGCAGGGCTTAAACAGATAAACAAACTGGGGACGTGACACCACCTCCCAAAGGTTTAAATGAATTTAATCCCCTTCCAAAATCAGGGTCAGATTGCAAACAGCCACATTTATCAGAGTACGAATCCGGTGTCAATAATTCGGACTAGCAGCGGTGTGACGTAAGCAGACATGACACTATGAAAGACCCCGTGAGGCGGAAATAGTGCGAGGAATAGAGAAGCTTGAATACTTTTGTACTAAAGCAAGCGAATCTCATTCTAACCAGTTCCATCCAATCAATGTTCTTATTCGATCGTTCACTCAACATTTGCATACGTCGGTATCAAACGGCTGAAAATATATTCAACTACTAAGATATTCATAAGTACTATTTAGCACCGCATGAAGTCTTAAATTTGGGATTTGCTCGAGTATGTTCTCCAGCCATGAATGTACTGTTGTTTTCAGTTTATGACAGCCAGACGGAATGTTATAAGCTGTTCTTTAATGTGGTTTCTCTTTTAAAACCTTCTGCTTTAGTCTTATATCCCAGTTAGAAGATTGGTAACACTAATTCCACGGCCCATGGCCTTCTCAACCTCATCAATATCGGTTGGACGTTTCAATTCTACAGACCGCCACAAAACCCAGTGCGATTTCCAGCCCAGCCTGAACACCAGTTCCAACTCTAGCATCACAAGACACCCGGGTAAAAACGGGACAAAGTTAAATTAATGGCAGCGCTAAGATCGTAAGTGCGCGTTTCGAAGACAGCACACATTTGGATCCAGACTCGAGGGTTCATGCCTTTTTGTGTGAACATGAGAATAGTAAAAGCATAAAGGTTTGCTGGTTTGTCTGTCAAAAAATGCAAATCAGAAGCAGAGTGGGAAGAATGTGAAAACGAGTGAGCCTGTCTATCAGGGCAAAAGTAACTACGGGCATTTCCAGGTCAATTCGTTGCTGAGTAGACAGTGTGGGTAACGTCACTTCGTACTGTCGACTCCTGTCCAGCATTCCGGTTTTCGAAACAGAACAAACAACGACCCTCAATGAGTCTAGTGTCCGAGCGAGAGCGCTTAACCATTTACCTGCTTCAAAGTGCGAAAACTGAAGAAGCTTACGTGAACTTTTCCTCTAGGAATAAGCAACGAATGATGAAAGTCATACACCGGACCACAGGACTCGCCGGGACAGCATAACTACAACTAGTTACAATTGTTCTGCAATACTGAAAAAGCGGCACAGGTAGAACATGGAAGCCTGAACGTCTAGTTCAAAAGGACAGAGGGAAGGTTCATTTATTGGAGGTGGTAGACAGTGTCCCACACAGTATAGCAAAGCAACCAATGCAACAATGTGCTAGTGAAATCTCGAGAATTCACAGTCGTATACAGGTTGATATACCAATAAGATGCTCGAGCCTAGAAAGGAAACTAACTATCGGTCTCAGCCAGTCTTTGACTTAGAGGCATGTAACACCAGACTGTGGATAAAAGGTAGGACTACCATCGCTGTTCCGGAATAATAAGCCAACCTCCGATATGGAGGGCTAGGAGACCAGTTTGTCTGACCTTAGACAGTTGGTCAGCCCGGAATGAGTGATTCTGACGATGTGATTGTCACAAATTCCTGTTTGGTCTAACAGGCAACAAGTACCAAGGTCTAACCATTTTGCAGAAGAATACCAATCGCCTAGATGCAGAAGCATCCGCGTGTGAATACTGCATAAATATGGTCACGTTAAAAAAATTGTCCAAGGTTGAAATGTGACGCTTAGTGAAATCTCTGTAAATTATCATAAAGTGTGCGATCAAAGGTTAACCAACTGCAAGCAGGTGACACAAAGCGTCACATAAATGACAGAGAGAAGTGGCATGGAATTAGAGAAGTGGAACTGATGCGTAATTCAGCATTAACTGGTTGAGAATAGTCAACATTGGAGCCGACCACGACCCAGCATCAGACGGGAATGAGCCACAAACCGAGGATAGTGGCTGACCTTTGGAGCCAATTCAGGAAACCGAGAACGCTATACTGAAAGAAACGTTGGCAAGTTTACACATATTGAACAAGTATTAATCACTGGGCTGTCACATAGAAACCCACGAGATGCGAACAGAACACAAGACAGCAAGCAAGATATTGTCACGAGCAATACATGTTGCAACTGACGTGGCTTGTGAGAGTTCCGTGAAGACTGTTTCGTCATCACACGCAAGTGAACAATCGCCAACGTGGAGTTCTCAAGACTGTCCAGAATAAGAATGGGATGACTGAAATAAACGAGATTCAGCCGATATCTCTCACAGAAAACAGCTCTAGTTTACAACGGAATGGAATCTTTAATCTGATCATCGCCGAAACCTGCATACTGAATTTGAAGGGCACATTAGACATTACGGTCTTTACGTGTGGCAAACAACGACGCAGTTTATCAGCATGTTTCCCCCACAATTATGTACAGCGTGTCACTAGGAATGCTAATTTTGCTATAAAAACGTAGTTGACCTAGGACGGCGAATGCCAACTGACTGTCGCCACACCTTGTAATGCCAGCATTACCTCGACTACCTTGGAAACAACCGCTGACACAAATGTGTCGGCGGCCCGTAATGACGGTTAATCACTATGGGGTTATAAAAGTAAGAAAAAGCCTTTGGTCAAGAAGTGGGGGAAGAGATAGGACCAGACTGCAAAGCTCTGATCAGCAGCAGCGGCAGCATCATTATCACAAACAGCCATATATCAGCGGTTCTCATTAATACTTAACTGCCATACAATCACGAGGAAAAGGCAAACCCTGCATAGGATGAAGAAATAAAAAGATGAAGGAGGAACTTTACTAGTAAAAAAAGCCAAGTGAAATATTCAGTCTCAAGGTCTAGCGAGAAAAGCAACCGAGTTGTAAGTGAGTAAGGCGTCATCAACAAGACAGCTTTCTTACGGCTTTCACTGTCCCGTGTCATTAAATGCACTCACTTCACAGTCAACTCAGACAACATTCGCGCCACTGANCATTGTAAAGTAGTACATCCTTCACTTTTACCTTACGTACCTGAGCCTTAGACATCAGATAGGTGCCTCTGTTGCCAGAGATGTTCTAGATTAGCGAATATCGCCCTGGCCTAAGAGACACGCACATTCATCTCATTTCCTGCACCTCCGCCACCGCTGAATGTAGCCCCTTGGGTATACAAATCGGTCAGCAATCTCCATGGCCGCATTATCGAATGGTAAATCTGCGAAACCACAGCTGTCTTATGGATACGCTTTGTATTATGAGGTTGCGAAGCGCATTCTGAAGTAGCGTCTAATATTGTCTGTGCTGCTTGAAAGTTGGAAAATAGCGACAGTTCATTGGTATTGTTATGATCAAACAGTCTTCCAAACCGGCATCTTGTGAGTGTCAGAGACAGTCCTCTACCATTTCGTCTGAGATGAGATTAAACAAAACAAAGGTGAACAGAGAGCCTTGACATATGCCGCTCTTGGTGCTGAAACTGTCGGACAGTTCACTGTAAATCGTAACCTGGGCTGGATTGCGGGAACAGAGCGCCGACAGTAGGTTGAGATACTTGGTGGGTACACCTCAGCGTTTAAATGATTCTGAAAGTTTACATCGATTCACCAAATCGAACGCACAATTATAATCGAAAAATACGGCAACTGTTACCGGTGACACGCACGACGCTGCCCCAGAATTTGACGAAGAGTGAGATTTGATAGATACATCCTTGTCCAGAGGAAAACCTTGCCTGTTCTTCCCTATTGTTTGCTTCTCGAGACGAAGTGAGTCGACGAAGTATAATGGATGCCAGAACCCCAGTAATTACTGGAGTCGAACTAATTCCCCTTTGGTTTTCGTGAGAGCTCCGAACTCCTTTCTTGAATATGGGGACCATTATCCAGTGATCCCAGCAAGGAGGGATGGTCTCCGTCGTCGTTAATACCTTTACTAATGACTCCCCGCCTTCTTTGAAAACGGCCAGCAGACCCAGTATGTTTGAGAGCCGGAATGCAATTGCGGACCTTAGTTTTAGTGCGCTATTTTACATCTACCGACCACGATACTACATTACAAGTTCGTGGTGATAGCACAGCAGAAGCAGGAGGCCAACTAAACGGACACTCAAAGTATTCCACCCAGCGTTCTAACCTTCTGGACTTATTATGGATGAGTGTGCCATCTGTCTCGCTGATAGCTTCATTGACACGCGGTCAGCTTGGACCAGTAGCACGCACAAGCTTGAACAGTTTGCCATTGTTCTCGGAAACAAAAGCGGTTTCCGTTTCATTAACGTTCTCCATTAACCAAGTCACACGATCGGCGATCAGGTTACGCTTCAGATTCCCACGAATAGCAATCCTAATCTGGTTGCGTGAGCTGCTAGGATGAATGTTGCGTCTGAAATCCAACAGCTCCAGGGGGTTCTTTGAAATCCAACGTTTGTTTACCCCACGAACTACCGTGAGATCTCGGCCCAGCAGTTCTGAAGATATTAGGCGTGGGAATTGTTGCCTTCCTAGGCTAGTTTGGCACTTATGTTCTACCGACGGAATAGCCAGTTTTTCAACAGCCAGCCGCTGCTGCCTGTGGGGTCGCTGCCCAGCAAAAGTAAGAGCAAAATGCCGACGTACCAACGCATGATTTGAGTCCAAGTGTATGCTCCAATAAGAAAGGCAACCCTGAAGGTTGTCCGTCACCTATAACTAACAGCCACGTAGTATATTTGAGACCATATCTGACTCGGGGAAAGCGGTCGCCGAGGGAAAAAACGACGCGCACGAAGTAGGAAGCCAGTTCTGGCCCAGCGCACAGTCATCCGCCATAATCCGAGCAATTTGATGTTATTCCAAACCTGCCAACTAAACGAGACTTGGCCCCACCAATGTGACCGAACTGAGTGTACATTTCTCTGGCCAGAACGATAGCAGAACCACGCGTCGACCGAAAAAAAGCGACCAGATTCGAACAAAATTCGTCTTTCACACCATCGTTGCTACAATCAGTTAAGTTATAGACAGAAAATAAAAAGATTTCTCAAAGCTTCAAATCCAGAACGGAACTTAGTAAAACCTGCCAAACGGACGGCATGAAGTCTACTGCTAACAAGACTTCAGTCTACCAATGCGGCTGCGGCCGTCATGCTGGGGATAATACCAACTCCAGCCTGACCGGTAGCGGTGGCCGTGGAGGCACCCGAAATGTAATAACCAGTATCGGGTGGGCAGTGCAGGTCCCGTGAGTCCTACACGTTGTATCCTAGTCGCCGAAATGCAGCAGACATCGACATTCAACCACCCCAATGTTCGTGCGAGCAGTCTGTTTACCTGTCTGTTTTGGAGTGTGAACGTTGAAATTAAATATTAATTCGCATTCTAGATCTCAGCAAGGTACGAGGGAAACCTGAGAACTAATTCTGATGGGAAGGGTCATCAGTAGCGTGTTTTCAACCATCCTGCAGTATTCATCGGATAGGGCGACCGGGTTTCTATTGTGAGACGGTCTATGCAGTATGGGATTATTGGTGTTGTGAGTATCCATGGCTACGCGTGGGCTGAGATACTGCCGGGAAGCTCAGACCTGAAATGAAGTACGACTAGGGTTCCCAACTAAAGCCGTTGGCTTGAAAGCTACACTACAAGGCAGCGGGGTTGGTGGCAGTGTACCAGAACTGGTGTCCTTTAGAGAAAGGAGCCCACTCTTCACCACTGCCCAACCTGGAGGACCAGAAGACCGCAGTTTGTCAGATCTCTACCTGTTAGCCCGTCTGTTACGAGCAACCTTGTCGGTAGGATCGTCACACTATCCAGTGTAACCCAACAGGTCACGGAGATGAGCAAGCCCTCAAACCGCGTCAAGGTCCAGTCTCGTTGACAGCTACGCGTATGACGTGTATCCGAAGAATGACAGCCTCAGCAGAAAAAAGAAACCCTGTAAAATGAGAAGTTATATGTTACGCACAAATAAAGCTGATCATGACGTTGACGCAAGCGATCGACCTGTTTCAATTTTATTTCCGCCCTAAACAGTCACAGTGGTGGAATCACCAAGTATGGCGTCCTAGGAGGGATGAATAAAGAAAAGCAGTGCTTTGTACTACAGCAAATTCCTCGTTGAGTAGCGCGCACAAAATCGACGAAGTGCTGCTTCAAGAGTGCATCGTCTCTACTCCTACCCTCTCTATCGCAGGCAGCACGTTTGGGACCGTGGTCAAACTTGAGTAGCGCAGATGCATCGGCTTGTCTACAACAGGTAAGTAATCGGAAGAACTCAATGCGGTTTCCAGCCTGTATTACCTGTGGCATCGAGGAGGCATCTGACTACCGCCGGAAGGGAGAGGATGCAATTTTTGTGTACGCTCTATTTTGCTCCATGTTCCGAACTGTGGACTGTTCCTTGTGAAGATGTTAACAGGTGGACTGCATCTTGAATTGGTGTGACGGTTTGCGCATATCGATGACATTTTGGGCTAAGTTGGACAGAGTTACTCATACCAGGCAGGCCAACAGGTAGAGGTCTGACAAACCACAGTCTTCTGGTTCTCCAGGTTAGGGGTTGGAAGATGGTTGGCATCTCTGCCCGAAAAACGTACCACTTCTGGTACACCGCCACCCACCCGCTGCCTTGCGGTACAGGCTTTTGAACCAAAGGCTTTGGTTGAGAACCCTAATCGTTCTCCTGTCTAGGTCTGGGCGTCCTGGCAGTATCTCAGCCCACACACAACCATGAATAC
>QNGE01000568.1:135864-166972 GCA_008508345.1 Paragonimus westermani
TGTAAGTAACGAAGCTGTTAGAAAGCGGGTGTTTGGTAGTGATTGTCAAACGGATTCTTTTGTTCAGTCCTTCCATTTGCACAGACTTATATAGTTAGGCCATGTGTTAAGGATACCAGGAAGTCGTCTCCCACACCGAGCACTGTTCGCTGACACTGCGACTGACTGGTGTAAGATGCGAGGTGGACAGTTGGTGACCTGGTGTGGAGAGCTGAAATCGTTCACGAAGGGTTTGGCCACTGTAGATGGGACTCGTCTCTCATGCTGGGGCCCTGCAGATTCACAGAGTCGGTGGCTGGAGACCCTAGGTGAGATGGAAGCTAATCGAGCTCAGTGGCGTGAATGTTGTCGTTGTTTGGCCGAGTTGTCTGTGAAGTGAGTGCATTTACTGACGCGGGGCAATAAAGGCCGTAAGGAAGCTGCCTTACTGATGACGCCTTACTATCACTTGTAGCTCGGTTGTTTGTTTGCAAGGTGTAGGCACCTTGATGTTGAAGGTTTGACTCTGGACGTAGTTTTCGGTAGTTAGGTCCCTTGCCGTCCCTTCTTTTCCTAAATAGGGTTTGGTTTTTCTTCTTTTTTTGAAATGTACAACTCGAAAGTAAGCACAGTAATGAAAAGTAACAAGTAAACTGCTGAAAAATAATGTGCAAGCTTTTGTAATAACACGAAGCAACGACTAGAGGGACCGATTTTACTGAACGGGAGAAATATATATCTGGTACGTACAAAAATGTTGCACATCTACTAACCGACTGTAAGACGACCGACGGAACGTATTCCGGCAATTGTTGTGTGCACAACGGGGATGTTATCCGCAAGTTCAGATTCAAACACGCTAGAAGTTGACATTCACGTGGAAACACAGGGATACCTATAGAAATTTTCAGATCCGCCAACAGACACCAGGCAAAAATTATTTGTCAATTTGGTAAAGACACCAACATCGTTGTGTCCTTCGAAGTGAGTCCTCAAAGCCATGTGGAGACTTCAAAGTAGGCGCTAAAATGGACCTTGGAGAACGCCCAGTGAATCATTAATCGTTACACGGGCGCGAGGTCAATAAATCAGGTTCCTCAGGCTGGCAAGTTTCTTCTGTTATTTCGCGAACATCGGTTTTCTGAAATATAATATTGATAAATTACGTGGCACCTCTTTCTGCAGATAGTATCAACGTAAGAGCAATCGATATGATAAAATCGCGACCTTCTCGTGCACTCACTACATTTCATGAGCAGATAAGGGTCTAACAGAGTATTTAATTCCCTATGGAACAATTGTTGTTGATACTTAAGTGTCAACAACAGTCTGCGAAAGGCCATTCTAACGGATGTCCACCGTGCGGCAGAAAAAAATTGCCTGACAAGTGTTTGGGGTCTCCTACGGTAGAATTTCCTATTATGACTCCGTAACCTATTTGAACCTGCAAACTTAAGGGTTTCCCCCATCGACCCTTTAGAAAAGGAAACAGGTAAAAACAAGCTATTCTAGGAGTCTTCGGTGCCTGGAGGATAAGAATGAAATAGTTCGTTTTCCCTTGCGAAACTTTCGGAAGATCTACTTTGATTTTGTCGCTGCTCCCTATAAGCGCTGGAACACATGTATATACTTCAAGGCCAGAGCAAACAAATGAACTAGCGTGTCCAAGCTGTGGTTGGAATTGAACTCTGTAGAGAGCTTCAAGATCCTTCTGGCCAGTTCGAGGAAACATCTTTTCTGCCTAGAACAGCGCATACTTCTTCAGATGCTTCATCGTAATTGTGTGGGTAGGGCAAACTGGACGGTGGTCATATGTTCAGGTCTCTTTTAAACTCACCTTGGCAACTTGCACTTCCGTTTTTGTGCAGTATGTTGAGAGTGTGTTGTCAGAGTCGCCATCAACAATCACAGGCGCGTAATTAGCTTCGTTGATGAGAGAACGTCACTTCACTGAGTATTGCCTAACTGCACCGGGTTCAGTTATCAGTGTTGGGATTATGAGGGTTCCCGAATTTAACGTCATCTGCACAGAAAAGAAAGCGACTAGAAATGCTCTCTCACAAATTATTATTATAAATTAACAATAGTAGTGAATCCAGGACGAACCCCAGTGGTACATCCGCTAAGATGTGTGTGAGAGTGGAGAGGACAGAGCCGGCTCTAACACTAGAGGTTTAGTCATTGAGAAACTAGGCAGCCCGGCCTTGAATATCACCCTTGGTACCGTATGCCCCCATTTTCCGCAGATGTGGGTCCTGTAGCAACCAGGCAAACGCCTTAGCGTGGTCGAATAAATGGCATCAGCTATAAGACCATCACCTCTAACATCTATTGAGATGTCCGTTAAAAGCAATCCACAATCAGAGTTAATCGAGATGAAGTTGCAGACCAACTGCTCCTTTGTAGGTTGTTGTACTCAGTGGCGGATAATTTGAGGACTAGGATCAACTGAGCATTGTGTCTTCAGGAAGCCTTAATACTAGTCTCATCAACGCAGTGAGTTTCGTTTGTGATTGCGAGATTCAGCAGATAACGGATCTTACCCGGACGTCAGCGCGTCGCAGATTTCACTTGTTGCACAACTGCCACACACCTAACGTCAGAGCTGAGTCGAACCCATCTGGCACAACCTTCTGAAGATTTTGTTCCCAAGATGCTTTTGAGATATTAATTCCGCCTATAACATGCAAACGAGAAGGACCCTGACGGAAAGAATATCGTTCAGTTGAGACAGAGGGACCTCAATAACCAAGGACGACCTGCCAGTAACAGCTAGTTGTGGGTCAAAGCCTTATTTGTATCTGCATGACGTCGCACAGAGGGAAAGTTTATTGCCGGTTCACATCAAAACAGTAGGTTACTTTAGACTAACGTAGGCAGAGACACTTCGCATTCGTCCTCTTTCACAGTCGTCACCGTGTACTGAATTACCGGGATAACGCGTTTTATTATTACTGATCGCCGGTATCAGCCATTTTCACGCGAGGATTACGATGTGACAATGCTTGACGTATACCTTCCGTGGTGGTTTAGATAGTTTATTCCTTGGACTGAGACGTTGGTGCAGATATCATTTAGAGCCATCTCACCATAACGTGACAAGATAAGAAGATAATAGCGTTAAATAACGGCGGCATGCTTCTCATGTTAATGGGAAGGGGGGGGTTAACGTCGATGAATTTTCTTTGTCAGGACCCTTGTGGAAACACTGCTTCTGGAACTTCCCCGAATGACCGCTAATCGGCTTCTGCTTTTGAGAAACGGTGACGACCTCTGCATGAAATCGTTGACAACCTGAGTGTAGCTGAAACGTTGCATAGCATGGTTGTGCCATTCTTAGTGTCCGTAAACACGGGCACTTTCTGGGCTTGCAGCAGAGAAGATCTTCTCGATTATCGTCTGTGCTGACGGTATTTATAGAGCATTGCCTGTCCCTGTGAAATTCATTGGAGGCACTTTTTACAAGAAACCTGTCAAAAAGATTTGATTCGTGGTTGGCTGGGCGTTTCAGTTTTTTGTGCAAAGGCTTGTCTGTCACTGAACGGAGTTCATCCATATGGTTACCTGGAAAACAGTGGCTAGCCCAGGGTACTTGGTCTTTGACCTATACCGCATCTTTCTCGAGGGTTGCCAGTCTGACTACACTCTGCACGTATCAAGTGTTAGCACTTTCATCACCTGGCTAGGAGCGGAACTCAAGCTCAAGCACCTTGGGGAACCCAAGGCAGTTGCATGGTGTGGTGGCGTCGATGACTGTCGCCTCGTCATCCTTCCAGCTACTGAGCCCTTGAAAGGTTGTCCGATCCGCCGTAACCAGTTTCATTGTACCGTGAATAAAAAACCTTGAAAGATGATGGAAGTGTTTCAATTGTTGGAATGGGTTATTTTCCAACGAATGAGGATCTTAACTTTTGTTCTTTAGCAGACGTACCTCGGGACAAGCTCTTGAGTTAGGAAAGTAACGTTTCGACCCAACTGCTGTCGAGGTGACTTCACCTTCACTGAGAGCCTTGGAATGGGCTACTACTGTTCTTTACAGCCGTGGTCTGTTTGGCTCTCAGCCAGCTGGCACTGGTAGAGCACGCGCGAAACTTAGGTGACAGGATGGCAAACATTTGCCTGGCTAACACCGAGGGATTGCATTTCATCATGCAGGTCCCCAAATTACCAAGTAAGCTCCACTTTTGATTCTATCTTCAGGTGGTGTGGTCACACTTCTCACTGACTTCTTCGAGAGTTACCTTGCTGCTTCGACACCTGCTAACAGTGGACATGTGGGAAGCAGCCCGCCGACTCTGAGCGGCTTCTCCTGCCGTTGGGTTACTGAAGAGGTCAACGTCTTATGAGGCGAGTTGCTAGCGCTTTAGCGGCTCGTTTATCAGCTTCAGTCGCTTAGCCTGTGCAGGTTTCTCGGCTGGAGTGGAGAAAGTCTGTCAGGATCCACAGCTATAGGCATTCTATCAGGGCAGCTGGAAACCTCTGGATAGGAAGCAGAACGAGACAGAGTACTGAAGGTGTGCTCCGATGAAACTGGTCCTTTACATAAATAAGCACAGGTTAGCAAATTATACGACTTGCAACCAAATGAGTACAGAATTCAACCGTCAGCAAATATCCTCCAATAATACGGTGGCATAAACACTGCAATTGTACGGTACGGGAAAATACAAGAGAGAGTTCACTTGGGAGACTGTAGTGTCGACGCAGGGTGCCTTAAGTGTAGTAATGTACGGGAAGTTCGGTCATTATTTAATGTACGCAGTGCACTGGGAATGTGTGTATGAAACCACAGCACGATAGTTTGACCAATGGGGTATAGGTATAACAGCAGTTGAGAGTGAGGTGGTGCAAAGTGTGGGCAGAGAACGGGTGGTGGGGCGACAACATTGATTCAGAGACGTCTTGGCATCGCAATCTCAGTTTCTCTTGTAGTGATCCGATCACAATTTTCATTTATTCTGGCCGGAATCAACACTCCCTAGGTCCTTCAGGGTTCAAATAACAGATAAAAATAAATTATTTGATTGGCGAAATACAGAATGGTAATAGGCGATTCACTTGAAAGTTTGACACCTCACTATGGAAGTTTGTTCGTACTCGTATCTTCTAGCAGATATATCCACCAAACATCTTGTCCTAAGCTGCCTTCGGTTGTTCTAACCAAGGCTGCCCCCACTGAGCCGTCTCTGCCGGTAGTCGGCTGATCACTTATCCCCGTGTTTCATTGTTCTGTTGGTAATGATTCTCTGATAATCAGCAACAGGTCTCCAGCAGCGAGATATCGGAAAGGCGTTGTCTATTGCTGCTCTTTGTGCGAAACAGAAACGTATTCCTTGATTCGTCGCGACCAGGAGATGCCAGCTGGATGTTGTGCTTACCTCCATCTTCTCGTCAACTTTGACGTGCACCTGGAAATTGTGTGTTACGCAGTCGAACTTGAGCGCGCTTTGCTATGATGAGGAGTGTAGCGGAAAAAAGTGGACAAATTATAATAAACCTTGGTACAAAACAACGAATGAATCCACAGACTAAACCCACCAAGAATGAACAACATACGAGGTACTGGGGAGCATTCGAAGAGTTCCAGAATCCGTTGACTGTGCGAGACGTTGCGAGTGAAGTTTAATCCAACAGTGAAATGTTCCGGCTGGCTGCTTGTCGCTGACCACTGAATGGAGAACCAACACGTGCGTGTGGCGGAGTTTCATTCAAAAGTCCTGCACCCATTTTTTCCACAGAATAATGAAAAGTACACATCGCCGTCTGATGCAGCAGTTACCCGAGACAAATCGTATAAACTAGGAAGTAAGAAAGACATCGCACGATCGCTGATCCGCTGTATGTCCGCCGCCAATTCCTACAATGTTTATGTGAGAGATGATAACAACTTCCCACTAAAACGGTTTAAATTGAAAAGAGACAGAAACCAGAACGAACGCATTTTATCCGTAGATGACCAAGCCGAAGTAGTAAGGGCTAAACCATGTGTTCCCAACGCTTTTAGCGCTTCATACAGATATCTCGGGCTAAACGGTCATTGCCCCCAGTGCCCAGTCGATTAATGTTTTCCAGTACCAAGTGGGTATCTGCTAATCCTAAACGTGGTTAATAAAAACAGCGAAGAGTATTGATCTGTGAATTTCGCAGACCTGCTCACTCACTGTTTTCCAATGGAAGGTGCTACAGGATGAGAGAGCTTGTTTTTGTTCGCGTTGGCTTCGGTTCAAGCCCTCGTGGTGATAGGGGCGAGTTCAGGGAGTTGTGATGCTATGCCGTACTGTGACAACCCGACTAAGATGGACTGAAATGAAATATACTAGAGGTTGCCTCCCAGGAGCGACTATGCACATAACATACTGAGCGATTAGTTACGAGCACATACGGGGGATTACTTCGCACGGAATGCAAAGTTGGTGTATATGGTAGATATTCATCGCCTAACTCAGCCGCTTCGTCAATCACAGGATGGTTAAACCACTCAGACCGGGCAACCATGAATCGATGGAGCTGTTGTTAGAAAACATTCACGTTGTCGCATGTAACGACTTTGGTGGAAAGAACGCTGCACGTACACGTGCGTCAAAGTAAGCTGTACGGTCTTCGATTTGACTTCTCAGCCAACCGAGCATGGAACTCAAGTCTGCGGAAGTTGGCAAAATCTATGCTAAAATGATGACGCAGTTAGTGTGCAGAACTAAAATTTTTGTACGGAAGCATATTGCCCTCTGAAACGACTGTATACGAGACAAAAAATGCTTGAAAGTTTTGGGCGCTGATGAAGAGTATGAAGAAAAATGCCATAGTTTGGGAAATAGACGACAGGGTGATGAAAGCTGCTTGAAAGAGGGATTCGTCAAAAAGCCAAGACCTCTGAATAGCACAACTGCGCGGTAGCTCATCGGTGAGGCTTTCAGCTTTCAAGTAGCAGCCTGTGACAAGCTCGACGAGACACTTGTTCTCAGACCTGACCTAGGTGAAACCTCAAGAAGAATGGAAGTCCTAAATTAGTACTGCTACCTCAAATAGGATCGTATTTGCGAAACTTTGCGGCTCGTGGGATTTAGCAGAAGGCCGTTCGTCGGAGACCTCAGGCGCTACCTTCCTGTGAGGATATCGTGCACCACAGGATAGCGCCATCAGCAAGAAGAAGACGGCGAGAGATAGAGTGTTCAGGAAGGATACTAACTCCCAGCGCAAGCAATAAGAACCCGAGAACAAGGACTTGCGGGATCGTGCGGGTGCCGGAGAATGGCTAGATAACTAGTTTTCAAATGGGATATTAAGGCAGGGGGATCCAAACAAAGAATTTTTATAAGTATCGATAAGTTGAAAAGCTGGTTTGAAGATTTGGTGAAGTCAGAGTACGTGAGACCGAGTTTGAGGTTCCTATAAGTTGGCTTTATCGGATGATCCATCGAAAATGCATGATTAGTTTCGCAAGAGTGTTCCCATCGACAACCGCCCTTAGAAACACGGATTAATTCATACAATTCTATGTAAAACCAGTCGGCATCTCCCACTAGGTTTCGCAGGATTGTCTACAGAACTATAGGAAAAGTAACCGGTATGCAGTTGGCAGTTTCAATCCGACCCACGCCTTCATGAGTAGGTGGGGTTACTACAAGATGCCAGCCTGAGGGAAGCTTGACTAGTTCCATGGGATAATTGTACAACTCGTAAAAGTTGCGCAAACTTTGAAGAAAGATGGGTGATTGTTGTTTTTGGAAGCCAATGTGGAGGATGGGGCCGATGATGATGGGGCGGCTGAGGCAGCTTGGTTTACCAGGGGTACATTGGTAGGACAGCCGGTGAAGGCCAAGGTATATTGGATACGAAGAGCCTTCGTTGATTCCAGCTTGTGGTTCGTCGTGCGCCAGTGGCACTTCAGAAAAGAGAATCCGCTTCGAAATATGGTAAGAGAAACGGTTGAAGACCAAAGAATAAGCTAGACGAAATTGATACTACCCTCCGTCAAAAGGTGCAGGCAACCCGTGTCCACTCCACGTTGCTCTACACAACTTCATATCACGTGAATTTGATCAGTTTATGAAGAAAACATCTGTTGCGATGTGTTAACATGTCGACTGCCCCCGTCACTCTCTGACGCAGAACAAGCAGGTTATATAAGGTATAGAAGTGGGGATAGGTGGGGTATGGCGGCACCAAGACTGTGGCGCGGGTATTTCAATTGCTTATTTTATGAACCACCATACTGCGTACACAAAACGCCAGGTTTACTCTCGAAGTTAACTAAGATCTTTGAAGTATTCTGATGAAATACCTGTGCCACACTGTCGGCTTCTCCATGCTCAGTCTATTTCTACCTGTCGGTCACTTATGGCATGCTCGTCATGCGTTTGCGACTGATGAGAGTGGATGAAATGAAAACACATCGCAACAAGTATTGTTCCTGTTAAATCGTTCCGCACGGGTAAGGAGAACGAGTTGGTAAGACTCAAGTACAAGATGTATCGATTGGTTACGTGGTACAGGCATATAAAGAATGAATAACCAATGACAATCGATCAATAACTGACTGACGAATCGGCGAGCACTAGTACACGTGGTTGGTTAATGTGTGGCATGACTTATCTGGCATAAGTTGGGACGCGTGATTGCGTTGGCGTGTAAGCGCGACACTGCCTATCCGATTCCGATCCAACACCCTCGTCTGTTACGATGAACACCATTCGTACGACTTTTTAGAATGGCCCACGTTGAGGCGCTTTATTGGAGCCCGAGTTCGCCGTGAATGACGTGTTTCAATGATAGGGTTCTCTTGTGCTACGTTTTTTCCGTTTTACTTTCAGTCGTATGTGTTGGCAGTTCAGACGTATCTAACAGAATTTCGAGAGGTAATTCACTGATGTCTTCCGGTTTGTCGCAGATGTTGAGATCTCGTTGTCTGATGTGGTTTATGTGATGAGTCTCTTTCTTACCGTGAACGTTTAGTTCATATAACGCATGACCTCGACGCTGAGTCACAGTTCCCGGCATCCAATTACACCCATTGTCATGAAAGTTTAGAACGGATACTGGGTCACCTGTATGGAATTCTCGAGTCTTAGCTCGATGATGTTGGTTAAATTGCTTCTCCATGTTGATGTTGCGTTTATCCGCCCGCTTGACAGGAAGCATGGCATCGAGTGCTGTTCTCATTCGCCGGCCAAGAAAAACATCAGCTGGTGGAACTCCATTTGGTACAGCTGCATTTGGTGTAGAACGGTAGGTTCGCAAGGAGGTGTCCAAAATTTCACACATTCTTTCTTCCCCCTCCACTTTGTGAGGAGCCCCTTTTGAATGTATCCACAAAACGTTCTGCTTGTCCGTTAGATTGAGGATGATATGGAGGACTGCGGACATGCTCTATAGCGAATGATTTGCAAAACCGTGAAAACTGTGTTGAAGTGAACTTTGTAACATTGTCAGTCACAGGCATTTCTGGAGAACCGAACTGAGCAAATATGCGACTTAGACACGAAATAGTAGTTGTCGTGAAAATGGTGCGTAGTGGAACGATCTTCGGCCATTCAGGAAATACATATACGAGGATGAGAAAGTATTGGTCATTGAGTGGACCAGCAAAGTCGGTATGAACTATTTTCCGTGGGCCATCTGGTAGAGGCCAGGAGTGCAACTCAGCCTTGACGGGTACTTTTGCAGCACGTACACACTGTTCACATGACTTGACCGTGCTCTAAATGTCGGAATCGATCCCTGGCCAATATGCGTAACTACGTGCCAAAACTTTCATGCGTGTCATACCGGTATGTACACAATGTAGCATTCGTATAACACGTTTTCTCGGGAATTGTGATATCACTAAACGATCCGCTAACAATAAGCACCCGTCCATGATCGTTAGAGCATCCCGCCGTTGAACTTATGGTTTGTAAACTGCACATAACTCTTCGGGCCAACCTGTGCTTGAATAATACGTTATCGCTTGCCAGACAGGGTCCGATTGAGTGGCACGCTGGCTCGTAGCAGAAGTGACAAGCAATTTCCTGATGGACTCTCCAAACACGTATTTTACGTCAGCGTCAACCTCCACAGAGGAAATGACCACGTCTTCAATTGGATGGTTAGTCGACTTATGCGCAATCAGCCTGGAAAGGGCGTCCGCATGAAAAAACGCTGTGTCTCTATATATTTGAGAACAAAATCGTCACCTATTAGTAGTGTGGTCCAACGTTGAAGTCGGCTAGCCGTGTGGACAGGTATACCCTTTGGTGGGGCGAGTTTGAATAACAGGGGCTTATGGTTTTTGCACAATGTAAACTGACGGCCGTGCAACATCTTATGGAATTTTTTAACGGGGTAAATTAAAGCAAAACCTTCTTTCTCTATCTGACTATGATTTCTCTCGGCAAGTAACAGTGTTCGCGAAGCATGGCCGATTGCTTTTTGGTGACCGTCAGGGAATTGATGTAAAATCACAGCCCCAATGCCATAGTCAGAAGCGTCAGCAGTCACAATAATAAGGAGATTGGGATCATAGTGTGTCAATAATAGGTCCAAAGACAAGATTCGCTTGAGGCTATCAAACGCAGATCGACACTTGTGAGACCAAACCCATCTGGTGTCTTTGCGTAACAGATTGTTTAAAGGTGCCCTTAATTGATGCATATTGGGCATGAAACTGTTATAATAGTGCACAAGACCCAAGAATGACTGTAACCGTAATCGATTAGTTGGGAAAGGGAGGTCTCCAATCGCAGAATTGTTAGCGGGGTCTGGACGACGACCACTGCGATCGACGATGAATCCCAGATATTTGATTTGAGACAGAAAAACTCACATTTTTGTTTCCGTAAGGTGGATCCGTATTCATGAATATGATCAAAGATTTGTTATAAGTGTGTTTTGTGCTCATTTGGCAAGGGTTTACAATGATGATATCGCCCATGTAAAAAAGGGCGAACGCCAAACCACTAAGCATGGTATCCATAATTTACTGAAATATTGCTGAAGCACATTTAACACCGAATGGGAGTCGGTTGTAACGGTGCAGTCCTCGATGTGTGTTTACTCACTGGTAAACGGGAAATGATTGTGATGTCCGATGCAATATCTATCTGTAACGTAACCTGGTGATTTTCAATGTGAAGAGTCATATATTTCCGTCGGTGAACGATATCACTTGTTGTAGTAAACACCACAATGGGCTGGCGACGTACGCGGAAGCCTTGGGTTGATTGTCTGCAGTGTGATTTCTTGTGACCCATAAAATTACACTGTTGACACACGCGTCTGAGATATGGACAAAATCGAACGAAGTGCCACTGTCCACATAGCCAACAAGCGGAAGATGGTCGTTGCATACGAAAAGGTGCGTCACGACAGACATATGATGGACGATTGTGTCTTATAACTCGGTCAACTGATGCTGTCAGTGGGAGATGAGGTCGATTGCAAAATTTGTTAGGCATGCTTGGGATTCACTAGGCGCAAGTATTCTGCAGTTGAATCCTGAACTGAAAAGCCTGTACACAAATCCAGTTTTGCTGAAAGACGCGTTCGTATGTCAGCATCCTCCGAAGATGTCAACCCGGCAACAAATATCAAGGCTTTGAATTGTGAGTCGGATATCTGTTTTAACTGGAAACATTCACACTCTCGATTTACTCTATCAGTGTACGTCACAATATCTTCTGTAGCGTGTCAAGAGATTCTCAGAGAGTTGTATCGAACGTTAAACGCAGATGTCCTTTCACCAAAAATTGAACAAAGCTTTGAACCAATGTCTTTCAGAGTGAAGTCATGAGATTTCCGTGGAAGAATATAGTTACAATATTGTGCATGTTCAGCTGCACCTAATTTCTGCATTAAAAGGCGTACTTTGGCAAATTCGTCTAACGCGGCTGCATCAACTAGGAAAATGTCTTCATAACGTCGATACCAAGATGAGAATGTGATACCATTATCTGGATAATAATTAAACTCATGAATGCTGGTTGCCAAGGTCTCCTTCAGTTTTGGTTCCGAAGTGGCGGCTGTACGTGACGTAGTCAGGGCTGTTGATTGCGCTGTGAGTGACTCAAACATTTTAGCGTTCGTCTGCTGATGCTCCAAAAAGGCATGCTGGTGACGCTGCACCATTTTCTGCTGCTGTTCAGTCTGATCCTATTGGTGCTGCATTCGCCTCTGCAGCTGCTGTAATAATTCTAGTAATGCTGTTTCGGCCATCTCCGTCGCCAACTGTTAAGTCGTCCCGCACGGGTAAGGAGAACGAGTTGGTAAGACTCAAGTACAAGATGTATCGATTGGTTACGTGGTACAGGCATATAAAGAATGAATAACCAAAGACAATCGATCAATAACTGACTGACGAATCGGCGAGCACTAGTACACGTGGTTGGTTAATGTGTGGCATGACTTATCTGGCATAAGTTGGGACGCGTGATTGCGTTGGCGTGTAAGCGCGACACTGCCTATCCGATTCCCATTCAACACTTCCTATACTGTTGAAATTGTTAGTGAGAATCCTATGTGTTAGGCGAGATTGCAGGTATCAAATATACTTCCCGAGGCCGCTGTCATTGTGCATTGCATCGTCTGATGCTAACACCGAAGGAAAAAGCTGGAAGGTTCACGTCTAAGGCCACCTTCGTAAACCGTTACAAATGAGGTCACATTTACCTGAAAGTGTCTAAGGGAATGTTCTCAGTGGTGGTCGACGGAGGTGGAGGAGCACTTAGGCGAATCAATTATATTTTTAAGAGAAATCAATTGATAGAGGCATGATCGGCCCTAAAACGTTTACGGCCTTTCCGGAATGGGGCTCTGTTTGGGAATGAGATAAAATCGGACATCAGTACAACAATAATGTTGCAGCCAAGATTGGTGAACGAGTTGACTCCTTCTCAAATATGAGATCAAAAACGGACTGTGCGACATCAGAAACGAAGCTACCTACACAATTCACACGCTAGGTGTGACCGGACGTTTGAAATAGACGGGCAAATGAGGCGGAAGGAGGATAGGAATCTTCAGTACAATGGACGCCACTTCCACTTTTGGCGGGCCGAAGCCCCAGAGATCACAGTACCTGCGTAACAAAGAATAACGGATTATGTTGAAACGTTAAGCAACGGCGAATGACCTACAGTAGCGAATGACTGGGGACAATAGTTCACTCAGCATCAGGGTAGGTGAATCAGGTTGGACAGCACAGACAACGGTCAGGTAGCAATGACAAGTTAGTATAGACCATAGGAGAGAAGGAAAGTGGCCGGGTGACATAAAGAACGAATCCTTCTCCAATCTCGGTGAATTCATCGGTCCTATAAGGTATCATACTTTGCCAGTAAGCGTTGGTTTCAGAGATAGTGGGGTCAACCAGGGTCAACCGGCACGGGTCGCTGAAAGCTCCAACGGAGTTGGAGCCTCGGCAATTGGACTTTGGGGCCCTCTCAATTAATACATGAACGCCTCTACAAACAGACCTGAAATGAGTGGAGAAAAAACGTTTTTTGGTCTTAAGGGCCGGTCATTTTTAGATTCCGGAGAGTGGGGCAAGTTGATGTTTGTGTGGTCTTGCGCAGGACGGTACCTCCGGCAATTCTTTCTGCATGCCAATATAGTCCTTCAAAAACCAGCAGTCTGTGCGAGTGAATCACCGGCTAGTTAAGTCATTCAAACGCCGTGTACTTTTATCTCTCACCTTTCAATGGCAGCCGGTTTTTGCCGCCTACCGTTAAGTTACGAGTATCTTGCTTGCTTGAACTCTCACCGAAGTCATACCAATGATTTTATCAGCAGTTCTAGCGGATTCAGCTGTATATTACGTCCGGAAGAAAAATAATAATTATATTATAGCTACTAAGGTGTGTGCATTATAAAGTAGGTTGCAACCAATTAGAGGTTCATGCTGAAGATTATTCACAGGAAGTGAATGCTATCATTGGTAGACCGCTAATATGTCAGTTTTGAATATCGTCTGAATGGTGCTGAACGGAATAATCTGAAAGGTATAAAATTTACCTACTGTGCTGTAGCAAATATTTTTTGTTTTCAATGTGTGAAAGGTTTTTCCGAGGACGCTGTAAAAACGTGTCAACTTAATGCCGAAATAAGTTGACGAGATAGCTGTAAGTTCGTAAACTGGTAGATAGAACGAGTTAGCAGCGAATGAATAATAAGCGCGCACAGTATGAGTTGTGTGCCATTTTTTCGTAAAATTGTGCGTTCGATATTCCGCGAAATAGGTGCCGACAGTTGATAAGTGAATGTTTCCGATCTTCTCCGCGTTTAACTGGAAACCACTGAAAGTTGGGGACGCCGTGAGTGAGCGGATGAGGCTGTGGCTGATGACTTTCGAACACAATGCGGTCGCTAGTCGGCTTGACCTGACTGTCGTACATACTGCCCAGTGTAATCGAGCATAATCCTGCTAGAACAAACAGGTGTATATTACACAAAAACGTAGTATGTTCCACGTTGACCAATATGAGAGTGCGCTAGGGATGAATTACATTTTAGACACAGAATTCAAGACTGACCTAAACGTGTAGAGGAAAATTAATCCGATTGGTCTATTCTGTCCACTGTAGGACAGCTGTAAAATGTTCCTGAAACGAAGTAGAATATCCCGAATCGCCGTAGAATATCCCTGAAACCAAGTGACCTGGTTCAATTTGCTGCGGACCACGGGACTCAACGCTGTGAAAAAACGCATTACATGTGGAAGCGGTCTTGAAGTGCAGTAAACCAACACCAAGTACAACGTCGTATGTTGGCTGAAGAGCGGGATATAGAGTACGCTCATATTTGAGGGCAGAAATCAGGGAGAACGAGGTGGAAAATGTAACGACAAAAAAGGATTACAAGAAGGGGGAACGCACACGTAGGGGCCGGAATGCACGATGCTGTCGTCTGTGTGTAATCGGCGCGAGTCATTTTTCTCATCTTCACAAATCTCAACGTGGTACATGGTAAAATGTTTGCTTCACCTACTTTTTTTCTCTCTTTGTTCTTCCCACTCATTCTCCGTCTCTGGCGTTGTAAAACCAAATTCTTATCCACTCGCTCATATCTTCTCTCTTGTTCTCTGAGTAGAGAGACTTCGACAACAACACTTCTGCGTTCATTTGAGACTCCATAACGTTTATAATCACTTTCAATAGCGCGTCGTAACGTGGAATCCTTGAATGCCATCTTCCCCTTTCCACCAGTCTAAGTCATGCGCAACGCCAAGTGGGGACATATGGCTTTCCCTATGCCCCAACGAACAAGTTGCCGTGCGGAAGGAGCACTTAAACCATGCAAGTAATCCATCTGGAACAGTAACTATAGTTCAGATTACACCACAACAACCTTCTTGTATGGCTGGTTTTTCAAGTCATACTCCAGTTTCTTGAACCGTGCAACAGTCTGGATGGGAAACAAGTGAGTACATATGTCACGCTCATCTTGTCCAACGGAGGAACCTGCAGTCATTTGACAACCGTCTTGACGTTCTTCTATGAACGCTAACTCTTTCACAACATGATTCGGGGTCATCATCCTGTCGGTCTGCTACCTCGTAACAGGGACAGTTGTGTCCACAGACGAACTGGAGAGAGACAGTGAAGAGACAACCTCTGAGGCTGGTGATGACAAAGGCAATGAAGGGGCGGACAACTGGGTGGGGAAAAGTGGAGTTGAAAACTGTCCCATCTGTGGGATGTCGCGGGTGAAGACATTCCAGTAGAACGCACAACGGGCTACATTGTTCCAGGAGTGAAAACGTAAGGGGCAGTCGGTGTGGGTGAGAAACTTACACTTGGAGAGGACAGTGGTATGGCGGATTTGGAGGGTGTCATCTGAGAGGAGTTTGAAGGCGACGGTCTGGAATTATGAACAGTCAAGATGGGCTGAGGGAGTCGGCTTTGCTCAACTCGACCAGTGCACACAGCAAACGCCTCACACTGCGGTTGCCATGTGTTGCTGCTGTACAAAGGGCCTCAGATTCATCAGATGATGACAACAGCAGTCGTTTGAGGGGCCTGCTATGCACATATTTTGAAGCATAACCACAAGAATTACCTGATGCGCTGGATATGCCTTCCAATCTTAACAGAAACATTGGAAGATTCTAGGTCTGATTTACTCTCTGCCTTCTTAACGTAACGTCTAGTCTACAAATAACCACCTGAAAACAATGATCTAAAATTGCTCAAAACCACATGCTTGGAAGAAGACAGTCACGGGGAATCGCGAGGATCCAGAAGGTGGTGCTAGGTGAAGTCGGGCAGTTTCACTAAATGAGGGGCCGGACACACTTGGCCAATTTGTAATACCATTGTTTATCCATAATGAACTGATTACAGTACAAGCTTCCTCAGCTTGGTCATCGAAAACCGCGACGGGGTACATTTGAAACGGAAACGTTTCACTTATAAACAACTAGGGTTTACAGTGATGAAAGAAACATACAGTGAACAGCTATGTAAACGAATGTGAAATGGGCATACAGAGTGCGCATCCAGTGGAACGAGCCAACACTCGGCCATTATTCCTTATACGAGCGCCATGGAAATATCTCCGCTGCGCCCAGTCATTATAAACATGAACAAATGCTGCAACGGCAGGCAGTGAGTGAACAAAGTCTTGCAGATTTCCGAAAAGGATTATAATGAACTGTAAAATTGGGGGTATCAGGTTGAAGTACATTCACAATGAGGCAAGGGGGATTGTCAATTATCACAACGTTATCTGGAGCAATATTTGTAAACAAAACGTTGCCCTTCAACAAATATGAGTAGTAACGAAGTCCTGGGATGTCCACGAACATACCCACATCTGAATGCAAGGTAGCACCACCACTCACATCGGGTGAGGACATACGTTCAGACCAACGCCTGTGAATCTGACTAACAGGTTAAGTCGGACCGTGAACCGTAGATTTCAGTTTGCACATGAAACATCGTCAGCAAGATGAACAATCGAAAGTACATTATACATCATCTCATCTTGACCACACAATCGTGCAAAATTGAACATGAACACATTGATCACTTGCTTAGAGAAGTCATGATAAGCATGGTGGAAAGAGGGATGACAAAAAACTAAATAGCTACAGAAATATCTAGAACGTTTTTATACTCCGCATCGTCCGAAATACCTTTCAAAACAACATGGTCCGGATAAAACTAGACCTGTCTACATTCGGTTGTTTTCCACTGTCTGAAGTCAAGAAGCCCACGACATTTGCGGGGGAGCTCACACGTCCAGCTTGTTTGACACTGCGGCATTCTAGCATTGATTTGGTTAATCGCTTGAGAACTAATGCGAGCGTTCTGTGACATAGACCCAGAGGTCCAGTTGCTGATTAAACGACGGACCATGCTCAAACACAGAGTGCATGTGGTCCATTGGGAAACAACGTATCATCCCAATGAGGAGGGAACAGAAAGGAGAGGCGATTGCTGAACATGAGGCGCGAGAGGTAACCTCGGCTCTTGCGGAAGCGTCATGTAGGGTGAAAGTTACCTTGCGCTTGAAGTACAGTCCTTTCTGGTCACATTTATCACAGACATAATAAGCACCATGGCTACGTAATCGTTTAACATAGGAACGAGTTGGTGTATCACAGATAATGGCCTTAAGGTTTAGGCTCACGTTGGCCCCCGCATACTGTATACCTGCTGATAGCACACCACGCGGTTCATTAACAACGTCAGGAAGATAACAGTTGAAATCCTCCGGTTTGCCTTTTCCACCATAGATGCCAACAATGAAGGGTTGTGACATGAACGGCTCACACAGACGGCACAAGTTAGGCCATAAGGTGTACTTTCCCGACTTGGTCAGTGAAAAAGCCATCAATATTCAAGTGTGTTGCAATGGCGGCGACGTTCTGCAACGGATGAAATGCCAACGCTTGTGCAATGCCATTAACCAAACCGAAGTGTGCATATTAACCAGGATGAACGTCACGTATCAACAAAGTTTGCAGTTTTCCATCAGTGTTCTTGCATACGACGGCAGTTCAGACAGTCTTTCTCTCAGAATTGGCAACAGCAGATTGACTTGAACTCTGGGAGTTTCACTTGAAAGAACCAAGTCCCAAAATCGGTTAACAGGATTGTTCGACAACGCCGACTGGGCATCCTGATCATCACGGGTTTTCTGCAACAATTCACACTGTTCTGCTTGCTCAAGAACATTCAACATTATCGGTTTCATAAAGGAGGCATTTACGAAACACCTTCTGACAAAATTGATGAGCGGAACTCAATAAGCTCCTGTCCAGTGTTGAAAATGCTAGCGTGAAAACTTTCCACGGCACGGTGGACGTGACGGCAAATAGTGGAACGACTGACCAGTAATTCCACATCCCACTGAGAGCACTATATATTCGCTACGGTGAACTCATACTTCATACAGGTTGCTGATTGTTAGACATCTTCAAACGAAGCAACGAAATGGTAGCGAGCGTAGAAACCTGACAAGATGAACCAGATGAAATTCGAATGTGACGTAATTGTACGCATTATGCAATAAAGCGTAGCCAAACAAAAGACGCCTACGCCTATAATGAGTTATTTCGTACATTTGAATATTTTCCCTTGCGGTTTTCATATGATTACATTTATGGAGACAAGTTACGTTAGCGAAATTATTCCCGCAGCATTGTAATCACTTTTTTTGTGGTTTCCTTATTGATCACAAAAATGCAGTCGTATTCTATCCCAAGATTGCCGTACTTCATCCCTAAACCTCACTGATTAAATACCGAGCTTTTTTATCCTGAAACTGTCGCAAATTGTCTGTGAATAATCCCTAATGTGTGCTATCAGGGTTAGCTGGTTTGGCATTATGGTAACAAAGGCGTCAGCATGTTTGTGAAGTTACATGAACCCCCCAATAGATGGAAATTCATATGCTTCCCAAGAGGCGACGTGGTTAAACGGGAAATAAAGCCTGCTACCGCATGAAGCCTTTCGGGTGACCCGTTGATGTATACGACGCCAAAACATATGGTTGACGCATTGACCTCTATGCTCGACGGTCAGCCTACGTGCTTCCTATAGTAACAACACCACGACGTGAAAATGACATTGATGTGACGAAATACGTTCATTATATGTACGTCATTATCTGGAATATTCCGTCCAAATTTCCCCAGCCTCCTTGCTTTCGGTTCTTTTTTAGTGGAAGTCCTCATCTTGCTGTGTTTGCTAGTCTGAAGGTAAGCAGTACGTAAGATGGTAGGTGAGGCATCAATTACCGTTTCCAGTAAAATTTGTGTAGTCACTTATCGATACGTTTACTCGGACTCGCTTGCTTGAGAGAACAACGCGGAACACATCTCCAAAGAGAACCATCAATAATTAATGGTGCTGCGAACGGTCTCTTTCTGTGTTTCAACGTCGGAGGTGACAGTGTTTGAAGTCGATGCTTTTGGGCAGACTGTAATCAACAAGGCATCGTCGATGAATTTTTACGTAAAATAGGATTACCTCGAATTCGTCCAGTAGTTTGAAGTGCAGCACGCTCAATGAAGTGCTTCTACACCAGCTGACTGGCTAATGCTGTCAGCCGAAAGAGTATATACGTAACGTACACGTCTACGCTGAGCACCTCCCGGCGGCCACAACCGTGGGTGCACTGCATCTCAAACTCCCACATTGTCAGTGGCCAAGTGATATCTGGGATGAGTGCGCTTCTTTAGTCGCCCATTCGCATTGTCCGGACGGTGGTTTGTTTAATTTCCGAACTAAACAACGTCTGAGTATGCATGGATGGCCCACTATGGCTCCATATATAGCCAACTGCACAAAAAGTTAGTTCAAGAAGCTCGGGTCTGCACGCCTGATTGTTGCGACATCCCGGTTAAACCTTCAAAATGCATAGACAATGGTGTTCACTCACTTTTCTCAGTCATTGCAAGTAGTCATGGAATGAAACAAATATCGGCTTCTGGAAGAATTCGTTTGAATGATGATTATAAGCTTAAGTACATCAACTTACACGTTTCCTGAAAGCTCCCCGAACATCGAAGGACAACATCACGGAACCGTCCGAATAACTGCACTCGATGCCCCCATACGAAACACATGCGCGTGTACCTATTATCGTCCTCTCTGATGACACGCAGTACGCCGTTTTTCTCTATATGATGCAGAATTCGTGGCAGATTTTCTGTTACATTAGTACACACTAACACACTCACTTATTACTGGCGGTTTCAACCGATGACGTATGTTGCGGATAAACATGGTCGTTATATACTTGCCACAGAAATCCGCAGGATAATGCTTCAACTCAGCAGATGGTGTGTTGTACTCGGAAAGATGCCTCGAGTCGTACAATTCTCTTTCCGTAAGCCGACGAACCCTCAGATGCTCACGTACAGCAAGGGAGTCATGTCGTGGTTGTGCTGCGATGTTAAATCGCTAGCAATCATCCCGGTTTTTCCCCTAACCACCTTGAAGCGTGATTGAAAGCATGCATCGCGAGAATCGTGAAATAGAGCGTATGTGATCCCAACTCACTGAACACGTCGTAATCCATGGCTCTCACTTCTACGTCGCTCCTGCTTCATTCACCGGAACGCCATCTACCACGTAAAGTCAACAACAATCACATTCGCATGATCATATTTCAAACGTCTACTGCCTGATTTTTTGCTTGAACCAAACACGTACAAGGCACTGTAGTCCTTCACGTATCTGTCTTAGCAACTTCTGAACTAGCCTAAGCTAACAGATTCCCAACCGTCGAAGAGATGTTTGAAGACTTGTAAAAAGTCCATAACCTGAAACGGAATGTGGGATGATATCAAACTTCGCTGAATTAGGCTGGCAGAATACGTATCAAGGCATGTCCCATCGGATTCACATATCATGCATCATACATCAACAAGCGACAATCAGCTATTAGTAACGTTTGAAAAAAAATTGAGGGATAGCGGATTTATATCATCACAACGCCTACAGTCGATAATTCCCGTTTTGGTGCCAAATGAGGGACAAACCGATTTGCGGTCCACTAAAACAAAACATTTTAAGTTTCGTGAGGTCTTCTGTCATGGAAGTCAGTGATTTTCAAATTCCTGTGCGATACCACCCAAATATCACCCGAGTTTCACTGATGTCCATTTTATTGCCGTCGAACGGCAGATTTTACTTCCTGCGGACAGTTTCCACCAAGGTATATATTTCTCTGTGTGCAAATGGGTGAAGCGTGACAGAAATGCATATATCTGCGTTGGTTTTCCTCGGTCCTTGTCCACGTGGACAGAAACTTCAGGTGGTGACAAATCAGTAATGGCAAATGGGTGAAATAATGAGCAATAACTGAGAAATTGTTGATAGTGGGGAGATTTTGGGACACAAATATTTCTGCCACCTGTGACTCGAACTCAAAACGGCATTATTAGGAAGAATGTACTTATTTGGCTTCACGATTGTTAATTTTGGCTCTTGATCAAAGCATACGGTATTTTGAAGGTACGCTCGGAATCGTGGGAAGCAGCCTTATCTGGTTTGCGGCCCAGCCTTCGTAACTGGCGCTTGAAAGGTTGGAAAAACACGAAGTAACGGTCGAGAGAGCCACGCTTAACAGCGTCTTAATGCAGATTTGTCGAAGTTTTTAAATGGATTACAATGCTGTAAATAGCTTAACCTGACGTCCAAATTCACGAATAACTGAGTAAATGGAAACGTTGTGGCGCCCTGCCCACCGTAGGCTGCACAAATTACTACCGCATATAAAAAATATTTGGAAGCTTCTGCACTGTTCTTTGTCGATGATTTCAGGTAGAAGTACCCGGTCAATATACAACAGGAATTCTCTGCACTCAATAGCCTTTCGATGATCGTTTGCCTGCGACTCCTGCGCTTCTCAGGAAAATCACAGGTTACGTGACCACGACACGCATGAGTAGAGGCATTTGTGCTCTTCAATTCACCAGGCAGTCACCTTACGCTGCTCTCGGTAAGATCTGATCGCCATAACGATGCTACACGTTTAGGCAGTCTTGAACGAGCCTTCTGCATGGAGTCCAGCAGGAACCACAGCTATGTTTACGGGTAGCTCTTGAACAACGAGGTACCTAGGTGGTGATACACTTGCCTACGCGCCCTGAAGATTTGAACATGGCGGAGCTTCAAACACAGTGGTTTCGGAAACGTCATGTAAGCACCCTTTGTTGTATGCTTTTCAGAAGATGAATACTCAGCGTTCTGTCCTACTTGTCTGACGAAAAAATGAGGAAACTGTACTGATTTCGTGCAACTTCAAGCCCACAGACAAAAGTTCGAGCAGGTCAGAGATGAGGGACTTAAGGCACTGATGCACACTTGTGGGCTTGGGCTCGCAGCAGAACAACAGAGCGGTGAAAACATATGTACATGATTTCGTCAATCTTCCTGAAGGCAGACTTTTAGCCACCCATGCAGCGCTGAAGTCCGAATTGAAAGCATGTACCACGGTCCATCCAAGTAAGTATGATGGACTCTCGGATTAGTCAGTATCGTTCTAGCGATCGGTAGTATTTCAGGAACGAATAGACAAAACTCACGGATCACGTTCGTTGTTAGTCATATTGTTCATGGTGGAAATATGGCGGGTTACCTCGGCAGCGGTTTTTTCTACAGGATTAGCTGAAAAGTACGATATCTGAAACGAAATCAGTGCTCATCATTATGAGCCAGGTGTGGTGTAACGTTTACGAGGGCAAATAAGATGACGGTGTCTTTGGGAGATCAAAGATTTTGTACATTCCACAGATCGAAGAAGAACTAAGCATCATTTCCACTGTTCCACCATCACCGTTACCTATGATGTCTTCGTTACTGTTGGATCTGTTGGAACTCGTCTGATGCGTTTGTTGCCTTTGTTTGATGTGATGCGGGGTAGTGAATTCGTTCAGGCGTTTTTGTTCTGATTGTAAAAAGCCAATCCCGAATATGACCTTGTAAGTCCCTGAAGCGTGAAGTGAACGATCATGACGAATGTTGCACCTCAATGGCACAGTGCTTATTTTATTTTTTATATCTACCATTGCTCATCTGGTAAAACTTCCTTTCTTGATATTGTTTGACATACACCTACCTTTATATGCACCCGATTGTTTCAGTGAGTTCATTTCCCGTTGACTGGTGGCCGTTGACGTTTTTTGTATTTGGAAGATACTGTCCTTAACCTGACCGTCTGACTGAGCGTTATTGGAATTGTAATCAGTACCTGCGAAATGAGTGAACGTACAAGGGCTGTCGATATCATCTTTTGAATGCTACTAGTGCAGTTCTGCGAAAAATTCTGTTTTTTAAAGGAGGGTTACTAAGCAGACATCCCCAAGACGATGGCAATCTACACACAACTATCACCCGAAAACTGACCGGATGGTGCTGCAATTTTCGGTCGTTTGAAATAAAATTTCGCAACGGTACATAAGCAGTTGCGCATGCATTTCTAGATTTTCCGCTGGTGTTCACTTTTTATCGCTCCTCTCGTATGCTCTGCCTACGTATTATTGGACATGTGTCTGGTTACATGAACGCTCTAACCGCAGAACGGTGAAATTGTCTCCAATTGGCTGACTTGCTCGAATGATTTTAAAGACAATTCGGTGGCTTACCATTCACGAACCTGACTTTGTGCGGCTCGCCGCATCGTTTATGTACCATTAACCCACTTACTATGGCCGCTCGTTCGCGCCCATTAATTGATTTTGGATTTCATTGGAGTTGTCCGCGATCGTTCAGCTGTACATCTGCTGCCGTCCATTTTCAGGGTAACCGGTTTTGGGTGAACCTTTGTTTGCTTCACGACGAAGTATAAGATTTTCTGACCTAATTCTTCATATATGCGCGCCAAGTGTGAAAGTGTATTAGGTGATCACTTCCCGCGAAAGCTGGGAATATACGTATGTATGCAGTGGAAACGGTAATAAGCATATAAAATCAAGTATCACGACGACGACGGATATCATCTCTTTATTCTGCTGTTGCGTGAGAACTCAACTTTTCTGGTTTGCCCACAACTTCTTCAATCCCACACATCTCACTGATGAACCCAATGTTGGTTTTGATCGTGTTGCAGTGAGAGTCATCACAACGATTAAGATGCATAACTTCCATTTCGCGCCGTGCATTCAAGTTTATTCTACCTGCTGCCCAACAACCCGGTCCACCAATGAAAACATGACAACCAAGGTCTGATTTCGTTGGCGGTCAGTCATCTCACCACGCTGCCTGGGGTGAACCAATAAGAGCTGGGCAAGTGAGAGTACACGGTCGATTGGGATTTGCGTTGCTTCTCTACTAGAACACAGGCGCCAAAATCGTCAGGATTCCGTCGTGTTCTTGAGTTTTTTGTGGATTGACTAAGGTTACACTTTACGAATTCTCTTCAAAAGTGTTAAAATTTGTTCGATACTGGCAAGATTTTGAGTTGATTACGGACGATTTAGCTGGCAGATGATTTACTCTTATTAGCTTTCTTCCCCTAAAGTAGTTGTACTTTTCAACTGCCTATAACCCCGATGAAGCGAGCGATGCTTCTTATCTCTGATGAACGTTTATCCTACTGTTATGAACCACTGTTTGTAAGCAATCAGATGTCCTTGAAAAATAATCAAATGCCTCCAGGGTCGCTACTTCTGGTACACCAAACGAATTCCAATTTACAAGAGGCGGCGTGCGTTATTTGATGGCACCGGACATTCACGTCATTTCTGAGCTAATTTTATGAGAAAATTTAGTTCTTTTATCACCGGGAGCATTGTGGTATGCTAGTTGCTCAACGATATACAGTCAGCAATGTTTTCGCCTGTCCGGCGTGCTTTTGTGCATTCCTAACCCTCCACCATTCCCTCATGGCGTGGTGACTATCAGGTTAATTGGCATGATAGTACTACAGTAACGCGATCCCACAACAAGTCAACGTGTAGAAAAGAATGGTTTAAATAATACTAACGGCATGTTGTTGGGGAAAGATAGGACTGGCTCCTACAGAAAAGTTATTCCCAGAGAGAATGTGAAAAGGGAGAGCGCGTAATTTTCTGTGCTGGCTGTGATTTTTCCTTTTTTGTCATCGGATTACCCCAGTGTCCTCGTCCGCTGAATTGTCTTGAAAAATAAGTGAGCAACACTTCCAATATACTGCGATGAGGTGGATGCAGAAGAAGTCGCGAATATTTGACCTCGCTGCCTCCTACTGTGGTTTAAAAAATATGTGGAAGCATCGCCGCAGTTGTAATGATTCCTCACCTAGTGGGGACCACAGCGAATGCTGGTTACGATTAAATTTAGTCCATTCATCCACTAGATTACAGCGATTCTGTCGTGCGAGCCACGCCCATTACTTCCGCTTCGACATTTGTGAAGAACATGGCTCACTGCGGCACATGGCCGCACGTTCCACTATTCAGTAAGTGCGTAATGACTGGAGGCGCGAATGAATATCTGAAGACGCCTGTCGGAAGCCCGATACCAAAATATTTGCGCGAAACATTTTTACAGCTGTCTGTCGGCTCGGCAGTCTGTTATTCAGGATGTCGTTAGGACGTATCATTTAGAGATGAAGACAAATCCTCCTGCCAATTGAACGTTGTTACCCTTGTGAGCAATTAATATAAATGGCCCTCTTACACTACCTCAGCCAAGATGAACATGTTAGAAATACGTTTGCGCTCAACGACTGGTGTGGGCCTATCTTCTAACGATGATAGCAAGTCGTTAGCGCGCCCGCCATTCCCGGCGCTATATCGCGCCATCATGGTTTTCAACGCTGGAGAGGGCACCTCGATATTGTCAGGGAAAAACAGTGGGTCTATCTGCTTTACATTACTTACGGTTTTCATGGAGCCGCGTTATCTCCAGGTGCGAAGGAGTGACTCTGAAGAGTTTGCTTCGAAACGTTTACCAACTTCTGCTTGCTGGCGATTTTTCCAAAAGCTTCCTTTGAACAGATAAGCGTGATTGAGGATGACAACTAAAAGGTGTATATTACTGGTACAATTCCAGATAAAACGTCATTTTAAAAACTTCGTATGGCGTACCTTGCGTTATCTCCAACCGACTGGATCGAATGACACCGTAGAAATTTTTGCCAAAAGTTGGTTCAACAGCGCAAGTGTACAGAAGAAAGGGAGAGTGGAAACTTACGGATTGGGTGGGGTGGATTCCTGGCAGCGTCCCGATGTACGGATGCCATCCAGGTTTGCTTCAGAAATACCGCAACCTATAACGACGTTATTTATACGTTAATTAAAACTTCCTTTCAGTTCCTTTTTTGCAGCACGATAGTAATAACTTTGTAATGCAATGTGAAAGAAATGTGATATAGGGTGTTTCAGTGGGAGGTGCACAAATGGACGTGGTTTTCGTTTGATGAGTTAACCATGGTCACTCAAAAATAACGCTTTTCGTTGCTTTAGCCAAGGGTTGAAAGACCTTTATTGAGCCAGCTGGTGACAAAAGAGTGAGTGAAGCAATCACACTGAGCATGTGACGCCCAGAAATGATTCTCGGCCCTCCAACAAATTAAGTCGAATCTAAGGTTGTATTGTGGGTTCACAATTTGCCCGGTAAGTAGGTCGGCATGAAGCGGTCGGTTGATACTCCCACGTAGTGCTGCCTACTTACGCAAACGATCGTTTTGCTGGGTGTTCTTCCTATGAGATCATTGGTGACAGTATACGATTTGAGCCAATTAAGGCTGGGATAACGTCGAAATCCATAAGAAGTTGGGCAGAATCACACTTCTCATCATCTGTTTATTCCGGTTGTGTTAACAGGGTTATGCACCGCCGAAATTTCAGTGGCCACAACCGTTGTCCAAATTTGCTGTTGTACACTGAATTCATTAGTTTACTTACGTTTACTGTAAGAATTGTGTTTGACGCACATAAATCGAGGTCGCATGTGACTCAGGACACATTCAAACAAGATGCGACGATTTTCAAGGGTAGTGAATCGTGTCCTGATTGTGAAGCTTCACCCTGTGTAGCTTTGTCCTGTTTCGTCACATCTGAGCCTGCCACTGTCCCTCTTAAAAGCACCGACGCAACAGAGGATATCATACTAGCCGATTTGATTAACTTAGCAGTAGACCTAGACAGTTCCAGCAACCTGCCTTACGGAACGGCTACCCCCGTAGAGCAGTCAACTTCCAAACAACAGCATGTAAATGAGTGTGCCTGTGTCGCACCAAATGGGACGTCTAAATTTCAACCTGTCAACGCGGTAGCTAGGTCAGACAAAGTAGGGCTCAGACCATCTACCAATCTCACACACGCCGGCACCCCAACTTCAAATTCATCCCAAAGAAACCCAACAACCGGCCGTCAGAGGAGCACTGGCTTCAATAAACCTTCCTTAAGTCACTATCCTACGGGTCGTTCAGGCTTTCCTCCTCCGCAATACAAGAGGAAAAATATGCATATGAACCCATACCCATACTCGGAGAGAAAAAGGAAGTATCTATTACCAACCCCTAATCTTCGACCTCTTCCCAACAATAGCAATATCTCACGTGACACACCTTTTAAAGCAAGACTTAACCAGAACCCCACTATTCCCACCAGAGTTGCCTATCCCATGCCTAACACCGCTTTTAATACAAACAGCCCCCACAGTATTAATGCTCACCTAAATTCCTCCCGTGATCCCTTTGCGGACAGCGTGCAGGTAGATAAGACCAATCCATCTCAATCTTACTTTTTTTTTATTGAGTCACACCCCGTTCAAACCTTTCCTGCCCAGTCCACCTCGCATACCCCCATTGCCCCAATACACCTTACTGACACTTCCAAAATTTTCTGTCATGCACTCAGACGCAGGAGATATTCCATTAAATATCGATGCGCTTACCGTAACCGCATCAGACCAAGGGACGTTACCAAAGTCTCTGAATCAAAAAGACCCTTCAGCTTCGGACATTTTCAAAGGTCTAAAAATGAAGTCGAGTAAGGAAAATGCAATAAGTCTATTGCTTTTGAATGCACGCTCACTGGGCAATAAGATGCAGATTTTTAGATCTTTCGTCTTCTTATATAATCCTTGCATCATTCTGGTCACTGAAGTTCGGTGTACCCCTGAGACTTCAAACACAACTATTTGTTATAGGTTATCATATGTTCCGAAAAAATCGGGATGCAGGACGTGGCGGTGGATGTTTAATTTACTTAAGGGAGTAGCATTCTGCAACTATACTCGATGAGCCGTGTCTTGATAGAATTGATGATTCATTGTGGCTATCAGTGTCAACTGAATCCCGTGAACTACTCTTAGGATGTGTCTACAGACCACCTAACGCCTCTCATGATGCCATGACCAATCTTATCAATGGACTAAAATATGTATCAACATTGCCTACGCAGTACAAAATAATTGGTGAAGATTTCAATATGTTTTGATTGTAAACCCGGTGCGCGATAGATAGGACGAAATGAGTCATTGAGATCGGTTGAGTGGTTGGACTCCATGAGGTGTGCAGCGATAGAAGACGTGCAAGATTTTGACAAGCCCCGAGTTAGCCACACCGGATGATGCTCCCGAATGCGTTCGGATAGTCGCCGTGTCGTGCGACCTACATAGCTCGTTCCACGGGAACAAACAAAAGGATATACACAGCAAGAGGCAGCATGAACCGGCAATACATCTTTCAACTGAGGACGCAAAATCGGTATGGAACTAAACTGGACTCGCAGTTTTGCAGCAAAATAGGTCTTGCTTAGGGCTATGTTAAGTTGGTTGCTTATATTATTGGAGGCATCGTCGCCCTTGAAAGGCAATTAAATATAAACAGACTTCTTCTCTACGGTGTGTCGATTGTCTAATTTTGTGCCACTTAACATATGTTTCCGAATAAACTGTTCAGGATAAATATTTTCAACTACGACATTAAATATGAATTGTTTTTCTTCTTCCAAGGTATCGCTTGAGCATATTTTCGTCGCCCGATCTACCACACATCGGATAATGTTGATTTTCTGTCTCAATGGTACAAAACTATAGAAATTTGTATACTGTCCGGTCCACGTCAAATTACGGTGCACTTTCCTCTGTATCGTCCCATTTCAGCGGCGGGATAGGAAGACGTCTAGGAACGAAATGCCGTCCGGTGACTCAAGCTCCATGGTGAAACGGATATTCTTGTGGGCTGAGTTAAACCGTTCCAGTATTTCTCTACGGCTCATTGATTCATCCGTTACGCAAATAATGTCATCTACATATCGTCTGTAAAGAGTAAACGAGTTAATCTGAGTTGCTAGCGCCCCACTTTCAAGCTTTGCCATAAAAATATCAGATAGTATTGGTCTTAATGCTGACCTCATTGCTACCCCGTCCTTTTGTCTATAGTCTATCGGAAAATTGAAACTGAACATTATAGGTACAACGGTATAACAACCGTTTTAATTCTTCTATCGGCAATCACACATTTATGGAGTTGTTCTCAATATAATCGCCTAGAAACTCGATTGTTTCCCTGAGCGGGATATTAGTGAACAAGGATGTTACATCAAGTGAGAATATTCTATTTCTCGACACATTCAGTTCCTTCAAGATTTTAACGAATTCAAATGAATCCCTCAAACTCTGGACTGCTAGCTGTCTCCTTACCGGCTCTAACATGCCTGCTAGCCTATCCGCCGTTGCATGATACGGGGAATTACTCATGTCCAAGATCGGTCGCAAAGGTATTCCACAGTTGTGGACCTTGGGCAAACCGTAAAGTCTAGGAATAAAGGCGCCCACTGGTCTGATTTTCGAAAACGTACCTGAATCGATAAGTCCCATCTGTTTTGAAGCATCCAACGATTTCGTGAAAGCCTTCTCTATGGTCATCGTCTTATCCTTCTCGTTGTCTATCTTTACGAATTTGGTTGCATCTTCCAATAACGAGTTAATTTTCCTCAAGTAGTCAGCCTTATCGAGAATGAGGACTCCTGCGCCTTTATCAGGTTTGGAGATTATGATCTCCCCGTTCCGCCTAAGAGATGCAAGTGAAGATAAATGCTCCCTTGTCAGTAAGTTCCCGACTACTGGTTTTCGAGCAAAGTACTGATAGCAAGTTTGAACTAACGTGGCCTTGAACATTTCTACGTTTAATTCCGATGATGGCTGAAGATCACTCAATTAGTCATAAAGGTTCTCGAACTGAGTCTCTAAATCGAGTTGTTTGAACCTACGCATTGGACAGCAAAATTTTAACCCCAATGATAGTACTTCAAGACTGGGCTTATCCAGTGCTAAAGGTGAAAATTTATGCACGTACCGTTCGGGGTTTCTCGGAAATTCTGCCTTCGGCTTAGCTGGATTGATTAGATTACGCGGTTTTGCTTCTCTCTTATCTCGCATTTTGGCCACGATTTGTTGCAGGTGGGTTTCGACTTCGACGACCTCATTGTACGTGAGTTCTTTTAATATCATCGCCGCATTGTTCCGTTTCGTTTTCAAATTAACTGCTCTGTTCGTCCATGTGTCGCTCTCGTTTAGAGCTTGACGTTGCAGCGGAGTTCCCGTAATATTGATGCGATATCGCCGAAGGATTGACCAATATTGCCTCGGAAATTCTAAACGGTCGGTGCATTGCTCCAAAAACCGAATGGTTGCTTCCGCTTCTGCCAACTGCGTACTGAACTTAATAAACTTATTAAGTCCTTTTAGTACGGTGGGGTATTTGGCTTGTTTAAGTTGCGTGGAAATACCGGTTTAGACAATATGCCCAATATTTATTGGACCCCTTCCACAGCCCCTGCAAATCAAGCATGTATCCAAGTAAATGGTTGGCACCAACATGTCTTAGAACCTACCAGACTAGACCACACTTTAGATCTCATTTTTACAACAGGTATCTCTTCTGCTACAGCATACGTCCTAGAACGGTTCCCAGGAAGTGATCACAACGTGGTCAACCTCATGTTTGACCTATAAGCTGTAATAGCGTCGAACATAGTAAGTTATCGCCAGATAAAATTAGTCGACTGCAATACATTCGCCACTCTGTTGAAATCATTGGTGTGGAACACATTCTTTCTGACCTCTGACCCTAGTATAGCAACCGAAGTATTAACAGAACACTTCAGATTTTGTATGAACATTTTAGCCCCGGATGAATCAAAACGCCGTAGTGTGTGTGGTAAAAACTGGACCCTCACTCCAAAAGAGGAACGTAAGCTCCAAAATCT
>QNGE01000568.1:172736-191389 GCA_008508345.1 Paragonimus westermani
ATCCCCGTTAGTAGTAACCAAACCATCCTGGTACTCTTACTCCATACTCAACGATTATCAGCTCCGTATAGCTATCAACCACTACGCAATAGCTGTGCAAGCTAAAACAGTTTAAAGAATATATGTATAGCTTAACCTGTTCGCTTCATATGATTACATATAAATACGTGTCTCTTCCTATTCTACAGACCACCTGATAATCTCTCCGTGTTGCTAAACATCTTTCCGTTCTACACAACGACCGTACATACTAAATCGACATCGGAATTCGGCTGTAGTCATATGCTAAGATAATCTGTGAATTGATCACTCTTCGCGTTATACGACAACAATTATTTGTTAGAGATATATATTTTACTAATTAGCACAAAATTGTAAATTCTATATAAAGGATTTAGCCAGAAAATGTCAGACTCCATCATTCGTCATACTTCACATGACCATTTTACGTTCTTCTGCTCATTACGTAATTTTGACTTCCATTCTTGATTCAACGATAAATTCTAACGCGAGACAACATTCCACAACGTCAGGAAATTCAAAATCCTGTACTGGTTTGGTGAAATTCCGTCGATTTGAGGAAATAACGGAGTCCAGTCCAGAAGATCGTCCATTTTTTCGGAAAAATTGGTACCCGCCTATCTATCCTCATCTTCCCAAAAGTTTCCACATATTTTTCCGAGGCCATCCATATCAACTAATGGCGAAATTCGTCGACTGTTCATTTTCTCAATCCTGAAAAATCCTTTTTCTGGCATGACCTTGAACATAAGGCCTACGTTAGCCTTGTGAAGCAACAATTGATGTAACATCTTAACATTTTTTATCGAATATTGAAAATCTTGAGAACTGTTGTTTCAGAAGCAAGTGAGCCATCTGCCCCTTGATAAACTGGTGTTTTCCTTTATTATTTTGCCAGTTTTGTTACTCTATTTCCATAAATGGTGTCTTGTACAATCAACAATTATGTGTACGTTATGTAGTTCACGTTGAAGTGTGTGTACTGATCACGCGTATCTGAGCGTGTTCCTCACAAATGGGTTGAGAAGTATACCATTAGTATTATTATGCGTGTTTGTGGAAAGGCCGAAATTACGTGTTCCATCACGGGGTTCACTGTGCGTCAAATCCACTTTCCCTGGTATCGCGTTGGCTGCTTATGACAATTAAGAGTGAGTTAACACATGTCCTCTTGAAAACAAACAAAAAGTGAGACCTCAACTAGGTGAAAATTATGTAAGTCGATTAATAAATAAAAATGATTATAATAATAACAGTAATAATCATTTATTTTTCTCAACGCATATGTGAGAAGCACGCTGGTTTGTGCGCGATCACTGTAGACATTCACAAACCCTACAAAAACCAATTGTTAATTAGTAGCAAAATGTGAAGCCTTCCGTCAAGAAGAATGCGGTCAAAAGGCAAATGTATATAGTTTATGAAAACTTTGACGCACGCAACAGAGAAGGAGATAGTTCGCTCGCTTAATAGATTTAGTCACAAACAAATGGGATGATACAGTAGTTTACTTTCTACAAGGTCGTGGAATGGGCAATTTTTAAATAGTTCAGGGTCACTCCGAGAATAATGTTCAAACGCATCTTTGGGACAAAATTGGCGTCCGGAAAAGGTCAAGATAGGTAGGCTTTGGAGAGGCAGGGCGGAAAATCCCAAAATCCAGCGAACGATTGAGCAGATTCTAACGCAGGATCTCGTCGATTTTCCAAAAAACGTCAAAAAGTTGAATGCCTCACGAATTGTTCATTTAAGACAATGTTCCGTTCACCCATCCGTCGTAGAAAAGTTTCCTCGCTCAGTGGATAGTATGGGGATCGGAATGAAGAATGTTATTCCAAACGTTATATGGGAAAATGTGGGATTATGACATTCAATATGGCAAACAGTTTGATAGCGGAAATTTTTTGACAAAGAACTCAAACGATATTACTATTTTTGCCATGATTATTAGAATATAAAACCCGATCTACTGTTTGTTGCGGCATTTTGCTATGTACTCGGGATTTATTCGGGTATACAGGGAAATAGATCGACGGTTTGGAGAGCCGCATGAAATGAGAGTCTGATAACTGAAGCTTAGATGACGTCGTTCTGCTGGACTTACTATTGAGCGCAATGTTTGCATGTTGAGGGGCGGTAGGCAGCGGGGTGGTTATCTACGTAGTGCACACCTAACGGCTAGACGTTACTCGGACCAAACTCGAAAAGGTCGTCAGCTGATACAAAGAGTTTGAAGATGGACATCGTGTTTGTTAACGTAAGATAGCTGTCCAAACCCTTTTTAAAACGCTGAATGTTGTTACTGGCTGTAACTTCATTCGGAAGTTTATTTCGAATGAAGGAATAATTTACAAGGAAGAGGTTTGCATGTGAAGCCTTCCGGAATATCAGGGTTGGCATTGGTGACATCCATACTTCTTAGATATAAGGAGGGCTCTGTTGTAAGTGGACGGTGAACGCTGAGGTAATGACATCCGAATGTATGAGTTTATACAGCAACGTCAGGTTCAACTTCAGTGTAAGCAACCAAAGTGAATCAATACCAAGTTTTTCACAGCGCTGTCTGTAGGTGAGCGAAGAGGAATATCCTGATAAGCTTTTGGTAAACGATCGTTGCAGGTTTTCTAACACAAGCCTATCAGACTTACGTAGATGGCAGTAAATGAAAGTGCAGTACCCAAGTTGAGGCCGAGCACACACATCGTGGAGCGTCAGCTTCGCAGTTGATAGACCGAACGCCTTTTTGATACAGCCTATTGTTCTTCTCGCTTTTGCTACCTGGAAGCATACTTTTTCAGAGAAATTGAAGGAGTTTGAGTACTGCATTCCTAGATCTCTGACCGAAGTGGCTGTATCAATACTACAACCATCTAGTTAGATGGAGCCGTGAGATGATTTACAACAATATGTGATGATGTTCGGTTTCTGCGCTGAGAACGACATCAGCCATGTTCTGCACCACAACTGCAATGATGCTAGGTCCTGTCGTATATTTTGCGGACAGAAATTGATGTTACTTCCCTGGCGGAAGGTGGAAACGAGTTTGATATCGTCAGCAACCAGAAATAGCTTGCCAGGTGTAATAACGTCGCACAGATCGTTTATGTACATTAAGAAGAGCAACGGACCCAGAACGCTTCCTTCGACCACCCCACTAGTCACTGGTTTTGGTGTTGAGTAGTGCTCTCCTATGTTCCCTGTCTGAGTGCAACCTCCGAGGTATGACGACAGCCAGCCGTACAAGGAATCTTCTATGCCAAAAGATGCTATTTTGATCAAGAGGCGCTTATGAGGCACACGATCAAAAGCCTTCTGCATGTCCAAGAGTATGATAATTACCGCACTTCTATCATTGACAGACGTCGATATGTGGTTTAAGAATTCCAGCTGACATGTCATACAAGAGCGTTTGCTAAGGAAACCGTGCTGTGAAGGGTTTATAAGGTTTTGTGTCCTTAAGAATTCGACTATGTGCACCTTTGTCATCCTGTCAAACATTCTCGAGCATATTGATGTGTGGTTGATGGGACGATAGTTACTAACGTCCTGCCTTGGACTACTCTTGTGACGAGGCATAATGATTGAGGTTTTTCACTGAAAGGAGAATGTGCTGGATAAAAATGGTGAGTTAAACAAATTGCGTAGGAGGATGGGTGTATCCTCATCTGCCTGCTTGACGACCATTGGTGGGATACCATCTGGTCGAGGATGGAATGCGAGCCTAATGCTAGCTAACTGTGAACAAACACTTTGAACATCGATTAGAACATTATTCAAAACTTTATCTGATTTTGATGGGATATAAGCAGGTAATGGGGTGCTTTCTACGCTAAACGAGGCAGCGAAATGTGAGTTGAAGAGTTCGCACATCTTCACAGGTTCGTCGACAACCGTTTTGTCTTTGAGAGTGATAGTTCTTATAGCAGGGTCCCTCATGGAATTTCTTCGTCTCATCAGTTGCACTAGTTTCACACATCTTTGCTCACTACGAAGTGCGAGTTTCTCTTCGTCTATATGACGGAGTTGCGTCTGACGTTCTCTGTGTTCAAACAATCTGCTCATTCGCATCACCAGGGAAAAATCTAGTGTTAATCTGCACCTCGACTTAAGCATTTCAAGTCTGCCAGGCTCTTTCGCAGTAAGGAGTTTACCTCGTACACACGAGCCGACACTTTTTGACTAAATGGGGACCAAAACGTCCATACAAAACGTCAGATGTCTGATAAATTCTCCGGCTGCTAGGTCTGGGTCTGATGTGCGAAAGAAGGTATTCCAGTCTATGGATCTTAGTAGGGGGAAAGGGCATTCCAATCAATGAATTTGCTCGGACGGTAGAATATATAAATCTCGGTTTGGTAGCCATACTGAAATCAAACAAACATTTGACGACAATATGGTCGCTTCCTGGGAATTGTTGTAGAGCAGATATCTCTACAGACGAAATACCTATGGTAAATATAAGATTCAAAATATGCCCTTTCCTGATGGGCATTAGGACATGTTGGTTCCAACCATTCAGTTGAATGCATGATAGGAATTCGGCCTGTTTTGTTGGAGTAGGGAATGATGTTCAGGAGATATTAGGCATGTTAAAGTCGCCGCTTATTAGCTTGTGTTCACAAGGCATGTTGGACACATGATTCATTATCTCCACGAGGTCAGTCAGATCATTGTTCGCAGCATTAGGCAGGCTGTAGATGCACCCTACAAGTAGCTCGCGAAACCCAACAGAGACCATTAACCACAACGAGTCCTCAAGTTTATGAAGTGTAGACCCATCATTTGTGATTGCGGAAAATTGTTCTCCTAGATGAATGATGCATCCACCTCCTCGTCCTGTGAGACGATCCCTACGAAACATGTGATATCCTACGATGATCATATGACTGTCTGCGGTGTCAGGAGAGCACCACGTCTCAGTTACGAGGGTGATATTGGGATTAGATATAAAGACAATTGGTTTCAAAACGTGCATCTTACTAACCAACGATCTTGCGTTCATTAGCAATAAACTTACGAAGTTCTTTTTGTTAGATACAGCAGATAAACTGCTAAAGAACTTCATGGCAGATGGAGCAGTGGGCTTCGAAATACCATATGGAAAAGCCTGATCTAAGGAATGTACCGAGTTTCTGCTCATATTCGGGTGGATGTCGTAGGAGTATGGCTCCATGATAGGAAGTGCTGGAAGAGTGCCATTATGGAGGGATGACAGAGGGGGAATTGGGGAGGGTGGCCAGGTGGCGGTTGTTGAAATATCGGGGGATGCACTAAAAAAGGACCGGTGTGGCGGACATTTGTGTTGTTGACATATTCATGTGGTGACGTACTTGCTGGGGGTATAAATATTGGGAACCTGGTTCCTAGCAGCACTCCTATTTTGGGTAGGAGGATGAGTTACTACGGAGCCATTGGATAATAGATGGTAATCGTATCCCCTAGGATGGTAGTATGTTGGCCTGGAAGCAGTGGGAGACTGATTGTGCAGTGTTACATGCAAAGCGTTGTTTTTTAGAATGTGGTTTTTAAAACCAGATTCATGACTCCTGTTGAGTTTCTTTGGTTTATCCTTATATCGCAAATCCGGAATAGTGTTCTCTGGTGAACACCCTACAGGTCTTACTATTGATTTAGAACATCGTTCAGGTGTTTCAGATTCGCTGTTTGTATTTTCGATCACTCCAGATAACGGAGAGAGGTTCCTATGATGAAAATCGGATAGCCCTGCTCTCGCAGTCACGTCATTATCAAGGATATTTAAGCTGTTTCTTCCAGTGTTCTGATTAACTATGGATGCCTTAGTTCGAGGACTTTTTCTAGTCAAGTCCGCGGTTAACAGAGAGAAACGTTGAGCGTTGGGGGATAAGTTTTTATCAGTCGCCGTGGGTTTCGTTGTGGATACTTGAACACGCCTGTCATTATCCGAGCTAGACGTGGTTTGTCTTCCAGTGTCCGTCTGGACCGGCGACGCAACGGCGTTTCCAGCTGTAACTTGCGGGTTCACAGAACTCGTGCAGCAGTCGAGATCTACAGTCAGATCAATGAGATTGTTGACTGTGGTTTTTTCTCGGGAAATATTGGCTCGCAATATTTCCATCTGGAGTGGCGTCTTGTCACTAAAGACTTTCATGGACTTAAAATTTGTGCCACGCCTGATTTGCTCTTGTCTTCTGACAAATTTGTTCGCTACAAGTTCACTTGTGAACTGTAGTAACAATGAACAGTGCTTCTGCTGTACTTTTTTGCGGAGTCTTAAACAGTAGCACCCTTGTTCTTCCATCTTACTGGCTTGAAGTATAATCCTTCTCACCGACCTCAGAGGTATCCTGTCAGGTAGGTTAAACACACCACTTTGCTTGCACAGAATAACCGCTTGTGCAATTCCGTAGCTACAGTATCAATAAGTGTTCATTCAACACTACGTTCCCCGAATCACTTGCGTGAACGAACAAGATGCAACTCATCTTCGAATGTAACCGGTTCATCAGTAAATAATGGTAGTGGACAGAACACCTTTTTAGAGATGTCCGAGGCAGTATATTTTTCACGTACAGATCAACGCCATTCATCTCACAGCGATCACAACCGTAGGTGAACAGCATCACAAACTCCCTCGTTAGCGTCCCACAGTGAGACCAGATTTCCTTGATAGCCATGGTTAAATTATTTTTGGTGGAGTGCGCTTCTTTATTCGCCCGTGTACACTCTCTAAACGGTTGTTTGTTCGACTTTCGAAGCGGACAAAATTTGACTGTGCATGGATCGACCACTTGTGCTTCGTACGATGCCATTAGAACGTCGAGTAGTTCAAGAAACGCGGGTCTGTTTGTCTGTTTATATCAAAACTATGGTCGAACGTTCACCATTAATGGACAAATCGTTCACCCACTTTTCTAGTGTATCACAATTAGCCATGTGATGAAGCAGATACTGGCTTCTAAATAAGTTTATTTAAGTGGTGATTATAGGGTTACTTACATCACCTTAGTTGTTCCCCCACGGCTTCTCAGACATGAGATTAGTATGCCATCCCGTTGCACCCAAAGACGACTCGTGCTGCACGCATTTAAGCCGCCATTACATCCATTACAAATGCGCCGACAGGACTGTGATCCTCTCGGAGAAGCGTTTCAAATAACTGACGCAGATTGGCAAATTTTTTAGTGCAGGCAGGGGTGAAAATCACGGGTAGTCCATGGCCCATTTGGTGTGTGACCAGAAACGGGTAGCTTTAGACTGAAACCTCGGATGTGAAATGATAGGGGACGTACATTTGGCGGTTGATTCCATGCGTCGAATCCATGCTTGCCACATCATGAAAAAGGTCTAAACGATTGCACTAGCTGCTTCCGTGCAAAGCATGTGTGCATGCACCTATTATTGTCGTCTTTGATGACATGCCGTATGCCGTTACTCTCCGCATGATTAAGAGGTTGGGGCAGATTTTCAGCAACGTCAGTGTATACTAACTCACTTACGCGTTGTCGGAGTTTTAACCGAGAACGGGCGTTGCATGCATGCATTGCGGTTATATGTTGACCATAAACATCCACAGCCTACTGCTTCAGCTCAACAGTTGGAGTGTTGAACTTGACTAGACGCCTGAAGTCGTTCACTTCACTTGCGGTGGGCCGATGATTCGTTGGATAGACATCGTGCAGGACGGCCTTTATGTCGCTGTTGTGCTCCGACCTGATTTTCAACATCCATACGGCATCAGCAGCCGTTTTGAATTATCGGTCAATTAAACCAAGCAGGTATGTGCCATTGATGCAGATTTCAGCGACTCCAATTTCCTCACCAGGCACCAAGCTACGAAGGCGGAAAGTGTGGTGGAATAATTTGTTTCATCACTTAAACTGGAAAAAAACCCACGGTCTACGACTAGCATTCAAAAAGCAGGGGACCAGTGTAGTGGACAATCGAAGATTGTCAGCTCATCAGGTGTTGGTAACAGTGCAAAAATACCCATCCAGTACTCTTCCGAAAACCGATCGACAATATAAAACAAAGACTGAGATTGTTGAACCTCCTATGTTGATACCTGCCCTGTGTATTGATGTCGACCGTGGAAAATGGGGGCTACAGCAAAACGCGTCGAGATGGTCGCCAGGCGTGAAGCGGGCTTGGCTTCCAGCCCCGGGGACGGATATTACAAAACGGCTAGCTTGATTAGAACAGAAGTAGATGGAAATCAAAATAATTTGGAATGTACAATGGAATGCGACTATTGAAGATAGAATTTATTATCATCGCCACACATCCATTCCATCGGAGTTTCTCAACTTTTCCTGTAGGGAAGGAAACTCACTGCCTTTCAAAAGTCTTTATTTACACAGCCGTTTGGGGTTCACGATCGAGTGAATGAATAAATGCTCGATGTATGCAGTACTGTGTATAACCTCCCTACATCGAAATGAAAGTGAACGGTAAACAGACATTTGAATTTAACGACTAACGCAATAAAATAATGGCAGTACATATAACAGGCGATGGTCAAGGCGATTCCCCAACAGAGCACACTTGTTAGTAAAATGGCCTAGGGAAAATTTGTCAACATAAAGTGAAGCGCCGTTTTCCTTACAAAGGAGTCCCATTCGTTCATGAACCTCAATCGGGGGTCGGTTACGGAGCGTCACATTCTGTAGCCGGCTGCTTAGAACAGCATTCACAATGCCCTTAACCAACACCAAATGAACATATTCGCTTGGGAAAACGTCACGTATCGGCGAACTTCACGGTCGACAACAATGTTCGGGCATCACTTGGTAACTCCGGTATTCCTTCTGTCAATATAAGCAAAACTCGTATCACCTTCACTTCTGGAGTGGTGCTGGAAATTGCGCAGTCTCGAAGGTTGTTGACAATGCTAGCCTTAGGAAGGTCAGCTTACGGATCCTGCACACCAGTTGCTGTTAAGCTGTCAAGTAGACTTGAACTCAGTCGTTTGCATTATGCAAAGTAAACTTGCCCTCATAAAGCGGTTGTGATATGCATTCCGGTACGGTCGCCTCAGAGGATGGAGAATGTTCGCGAACTTGTGCATTCTCCAAGGATTTTTGTACGTTACGGTGGAACGACTGGCTAACATTTCAGAAAACCACCAATGCTAAAATGAACAAAATAATTTCTCTTATTTCACCGTCATCGCGATGCCGCTTAGACATAATGGCAAGTTCAGCAAGCCTAAAAAGCAAAAGCGTCGAGCAGGGCGCAAGTTTGAACTCAGCGCGCTTGAATAAGCGAAGAGGTTCGAGTTCGGCCAAACAGAGAACAAGTTTATCCGTACGACGATTATTTCTTATATGTGGATGCCATTCTTTTTTATATAGTTCAGGTTCTATATGAATAAACCGTAACTGAAGTGCAGATTAGATAGATTTTCATCCATCGCCACACTGTTGGCCAAAATAAAACAACCCTAAGTTCCCCTAAACAGCTCAAATTCACCCCAAATAAATCCCTGATTGGTGCTGGCAGAGTGATTTGACTGTTTAGCTGGCAAACTAGTTACTCGCTGCCACGCTGAAATATAACGGATTTCCAGTACAACTTCTCGATGTATACGACCTTGCACAAACTTGTCCGGACATGACCCTCACAATGGTTTATACCTGAGCTCTCTCTGATCTCTCAGCTTTGGCTCGAACAGAAATAATTTGGCTCATCACTGAAGTGGTATACATATATATATATACGTATAGTTAAAAGATGCCCGAACTGGGCAGTGAACTGTTTGTTGTAAGGTTTCACCCTCATGTTGGGGCCCGATATGGAACAAATGAGTGGACTTCTCATGTGGATCATGCTGAAGTCCACCAACGTCAATTTATTGCTCATGCGTAGTCTGGTTGGTTTGATAATCTAGTGGAGACCCAGTTGTGAAAAATCAGGACCTCGGCTGGAAGCGAACCAGCAACAGAACCCCATGAACACAATCAGCGGAAAATTCCGCGTGAAAAGCGTGAAATCAGAGTTAGTATGCCAGTGAACTGATTGGCTGCATGTTGCCACGTACGCACAGCCGCTGCTCGACGTCAATGAGATGACGAATTGAGGTGTTTTAATCTTGTCGTGCGAGGCCTGAAGATGCCGGGTGGTGGGGACTGATAAATGTGTGTTGGGTTTTCGACTGGATGCATCCGCTGGACCATATAGCGTGGTTGTGGCCGGAGCCGAATGACGCATTCAGTCGTGGGTGGATAAATCTGGTTAAACGGAATGCTCCTAATCAATACGTACGCCTGTTGTTGGCAAGCCCAGGGAATTTTATTGCCAAGATGACTTGTTTGTGCATTCACCGTCAACTATTACGACTACACACAATTGTGTAAAGACAAAGAGTGGAGTATGTATAAGTAGAAATAATTGTGTGTTATATCTTTGAAAATGTTCCCTATATAGCTTGATTATGTCCTAGTTAGCCAGTGTTGTGTGCATTGGCTGCGTTCGGTAGAACATTGTAATCCTGACACAACTCGACCGGGCGTTCTTATACTTATGGTGTTGCACAACAGTGTGTTCAACGGCAGTTCCCGTGTACCTTCCTATTGTCGACTACAACAAGTTGGGAATGTGTCGAAATCGACGAACGTACAAGAACTTAATACAACTGCCATCACAGAGGACTGTCAATCATTGGGAGCGGCGTTATATTCTAACAGAGGACCCCAGTGAACGGTCTGATGGTGGTATCCATAAGGCAATACAGAGGAAAAGTGAGTGTTTTTCCAGGTGCTATGTTCTCTCTTCAGCTGATGTTGTTCTCAATGGCAGTTACTAGCAGCTGGTCAACCGCAGGTGGGAGGTGGAGCAGTCTCTTCTATGTGACAGAAAGTTTGAAAGAATGGGTCTCAGAATATGATATTCCCGGAAGAGCGGCTACAGCATTCTTACGAGTAACCCATCATTTGGCGAGATCTATGCCAACTGACGTTCGTTCCTTGGTGGATGCACTGCGTCATTGCAGTTCAAAATTACTACCTGGTGAACAGTATGAACATTTTGGTTTGCAAACTGCCCTGTTACGCATGACGTATGACACAACACCGATGAATGCAGATGAAGTTGCCATTCAGTTTTACACTGATGGTGTTAGACCTTTCAAGTCGTCGAAGCTGCAGTTGTTGCCTGTACTTTGCAGGTTAGTTATGCCGTTGACTGCTACCCCCTTCGTGGTTGGTGTTATTGTTGGTCGCAGCAAACCTCAGAATGTGAACGAATATCTGTCTGACTTGGTAACCAAACTTTCTGGTCTGATAACACACGGCGTTGCTGTCAGCAACCTTGGTGCTCTGTAAATCTGTCCTTCTTAGTTCGCCACCAGTTTCGCTTGCTACTCCGCTCTTGCACACGTTTGACAAAATGCTAATGAACATGAACCAATAAAACGCGCTTGTGAACTTCTACTCCGCTGAGGTGAACAATCGTTCTTGAACCTGAAGAAAGCCTTCCGACTCTCAGATATGGATAGGCGAAAGTGTTAGTGCGAAGTTAAAATTGAGGCTGATGACAACGAAGATGTTGCCGTTATCAACAGCAGCTGGATGAATGCTGCTGGAACAATACCGGTTTTTTCACGACTGTCTGGAGCTGCGTATTACGGATATGCGGAAAAACACTTGCAGCCGATTACAGTCGATCCGAAGTTACCAGTTACCATACTGGTTACTAAGAGTAAGTGAGGCTGCTATATAACAAACAGTTGTATTTCATTGCAATTGACTTCGAACGTGTCAGAGAAATGGAAGTGCGGTACACATCCGGTAACCCGCCTTCCAGCGACGACACAATAAACATGGAATTACCCCCTAAACATTCAATATAAGTCGAGTGTTGCTATCTGTTAACCAATTACCAGTGAACGACCGAGGTTCACGGACGATGACGGTGAAGTGGACAGCAGTGCCAATAAAGGAAGTGTGAGCCTACTCCGATGAGTTATTCAGCTCCGTCATGCATGTCCACAATGGAGCATCCAAGACCCATCGGCTCCATTACTTACAGTACACAAACCATCATCTACAACGACAGTGGTGAGAAAAACCTACCTCGGGATCAATTACTTGCAGGAAGTGACTTAGAAGGAAAAGTCATGAAGACTGGTTAATGGGAGATCCGTTCATCTTTCCCGATTGTTTTGAATGGTAACAGAACATGCTTTGCATGTGATACACTTCCTCAGAGATAGCTCACGGTATCAATGTGCAAGTGAACACATCGCGGGCAACCATTGAACGGATGGCTGTCGAAATAACGCGAATAGCGAATAAAAAGACACTGCGTTTGCTTCATCCGTAACATTAGTAACACAGTTAGAAGAAGTAGCTAGAAAAATGTGGCAGTACAAGTACCAATCCGCTATAGTGAGTGGGGAGACTAGTGACTGCTTGTGGTTCTTTTGGACTGATTATTTGCAGGGTATCAGCGCTTCAAGCGTTGCAGCTCTTCTTCGTAATATGATGGAACGATTGATGACGAGGGCAGTCGCTGCACAAATGACATACTCCGGTGCACAAAACATGTTTGCATTCGAACGCACACAGCTAAAAGCATTTTAATAAATGTGATCTGCCATATACCATTATTTCCTCACGTAACAAGGACAATTTCATGGCAGGAGAGAATATGTAATCACACTTGACTCTGTGTTCAATGAATACTGTGAAGGGTGGTTGCATTGCGCATATGACAAACGGTCCATTCAACATGAGTCTGAACAAGGCAGTGAAGACATCAACCCGGTAGGCTTGCGGTAACGTGGAGGCATTCTTACTTCTCCAAGGGAAGAAATTGACAGCGGACCTAGACGAAAAGGCTGCTTTCGACCTGGATGCCCATTAGCTTTCCGCATTCTGTAGATGTATGGAGAGAACTTCAATAAGTGTTACTTCTCTGCAGTGCACTCCAATGGCACTCCAATGGCATCTGGAGAGAAGCCACGTTTAAACGGTTGACAAGATTATATGGCTGTAGGGAGGGAGGGGGGATATAGGTCCGATTAAGGTACGCACTGGACTAATAATCGGCGGAAATACTAATGAGAGTAAAGGATTTCAGCGTGTATCGTGCCGCATTGTTATTGATCCACACGACCTCCACGCGTGATTGGTGGAAAAAACGTAGTGGAAAACGCGTTCGCTGTGGACACATCGCCTTTTCCAGTACGCTAACATCTGATTGGCCGGTTGATTGAAAGAGAGGAAATACTGGTGGAAAACAGGTTTGTGCGCATAGGGGAGCGTTATATCGAAACGCGGTAAGCGGCATACCGGCTAACCTACGAAGTGTGGCCAGGAGCTCAGAAATGTGGGTCTCCCCTAAATTCTCAAATCTGCCAGACTACTTATTAATAAATAAACGAACGGCGGAATAAGACTGTTCTGCCAATCACCGTGTTTGCCTTTCGATCTGCCTTTCACTCTTCTGTCGTTTGGGCGTCAATGGTGCTGACGTAGTGACTGTTTGTATCCACGTGCTGATGGAGTGAATTCCGCTCTCGGCTCAAGCTGTTCCCCTGTCGGTTTTGTCCTCGTGGTCATTATAATGACCACGACTTTTGTTGACCTCGTGACCTGTGTATGTGCGCCTGGGTCACTGGTGATTTTGCGTCAGCTCGTCGAGTCGCCTTTTGCCTCTGTGCACGCGTGTGCATAGCTGTTTGCATCTCCTTACCATATACTGTTTGTTACGTCCGATACATGGATACGCGTAGACAGCCCCATGGGGATCGTGAAGAACCAAAAGGAAAATCTGCAGATTTTCCCTTTTAGTTCTTTACGATTCCTGGCGTTCACCAACGCTGAACGGAGTGTTGAGTTTGGTTTGCGTGATATTTAGGTGACCGGTGATTGGAGCATCCTTTGTGCCTCTTTAGGTGTTTCGTGAGTATATAACACTGTCATTCACGTTTTGGATTCTATACGTTTAGTTCTTGCGGGCCCCTCGATGGGTGCACGCATCGATGCATGTATGGAACTATTTGAATACCCAGTAGAGATGAATAGTTTGAAAAAAACGTGCGTGTCTGCACTTCGGAACAACGCACAGATGTGACTTTTAAAAAGACAGGTTGAATGGTCGCTGTTTATCGTGGGAATGCTATCAGTTGTCAATTTACGACAGACACTAGTTTCAAGTCTGCTACCGGGTCTTCTTATAGTCAGCATATCGAAGAACGGTAGGCGTGGATTTTTCCATCTCCATACAAGGGTTGTTCCATCTACTATGATTCTCAGGTAGCTGTGGAACTGGCCGAGCTGATTCCAACGTATAACAGTGAGTGCTTCATCCACATTGTGAAAACCACACTTTTAGCTTAAATGTCCGAAAGGCTTCAGATTCAAAGTGCTTCATTACAGCATCTACGAACAACTCGATTACAAGTGAGCTTGTTGGTGTACCCGTCTTCTGTAAGTTGGTTTGGTCTTCAACTTGTAAGTATCCCTGCTAGGACCAATTAGGGATTCAGATCAGAGGCGAATTGGGGCTGTTTTCGGGAAATTTTAGGGATAGTTTCTTTTGACCGACGGTGTTTTGGTTGCCGAGAATGTATTCTTTCGCCTGTGAGCCAGCATAATCCTTATTTATAATCTACATGAAATACTCGGCAAAGAAATTGCACTAAACTCTGGTTAATCCCAAGATCACTTAGGAGTTTGTTAGAGATTTTGGACACAACCCCTAACGCAACCCTAACTAGGGTAACGGACTGAGAACTGGTTTATACGTATAACGAAAACCTCCTGGAGTTTAGTGCAATTTGTTTGTCGAGTATTTCATGTAGTTTATAAATAAGGAGTATACTGGCTCAGGCTAATGGATACATTTTCGGCAACCAAAACACCTTCGGTCAAAGGAATCCATCCCTAAACTTTCCCGAAAACAGCCCTAATTCGCCTCTGAACTGAATCCCTAATTGGCGCTAGCAGGGATGTCTCCGTGCATAGCTGCACTGACTGAATCATTTCTGGAGAAAAGATCCTTCCTATCGCGGAGACCGTCTTTCACGCTTGTCAAGAGCTTCAAACTTGTTATCGCAAGGTTGTTTGATATGTTAGTGAACAGTGATGTAACGTAGATGAAAACCAGTGCGTTGTCTTGTAACTCCGGACCCTTAATCTGTCTCAGGAAATCAGCCAAACTCTTCGCGTCCTGATTATTGACACAGTAGGTTATTCATCGATTAGCGGCGTCCGTTTCGGATTAGCTCCTCATAGTGACCGAAGTCAAGGAACGCCTACACACACCACACCACAAATGGCTTGCGCTGAACCACCTTTGACTCTACTCATACATATCCAATGTAAACTCAAAGGAATAAGACTATGTGGTATGTGAGTGAGGCATTTGTGTCCAACCGGCTAATGCTGATTAGCCAGTTTGTAGGCTAGTATAAAAGTGAATTCCTTATCTTTTGGGAACTAAATAGACTCCAGTAATAACATCCAAACAGAGGGGGGAAATACTGAAAATATGAGGTAAAAAATAGTTCAAAACAGCACATTATTGTACTCCAGAGGGGACAAGGGGAAGACAAAAGTTGGGGCTGGACTAACAAACAAACAAACAAAACGCTTATCATACAACGCACCAACAAAACTAAAGAAAATGGAAGATGAAGGACCACAGTGACCCAGATTCCTGGAACGAGGAGCGAGTGAGTTGCCAAGTGGCGACAGTAGTCGTCCTAGACTTTCATTGCATTTGCGGCCTCACTTATCGCAACGCCATATAGTCCTGTCACCACGAATTGTACCCATAGTTCCCGTACTTACTGCGCGCTTCACTTGACCGCCGCGCAATTGTCGATCATTGAACCTTCGGACGTCCCGTTCTAGGCTAAGTCCTCACAAGATCTAAAATCATTGCTAACGTAAAAAACAAACTTTCAAAACGTATCAATTTTCGATCACTAGGAATTCGCTTACTTGCCTTTTACTGGTATGACAGCCGCTTCGGAATTCCTCCATCACTCTATTCTACGAACGTGGTCTAGCTATACGGCTTTAGTCTCATGCATGTCCAGTCGACGTAGTACCTCGGTGTTTGAAAACATATCCGACCACCGAATACCCAGGATGCATTTTAGACATTGCAGATAGAGAGGCTCAGATACCGCACATTCTGTTGATGCCATGCCCAAGTTTCACTGCCGTACAGCGATGTAGACAGTACCATTGAGTAGCAGAGTTGAGTGCTCATCTTCAGACTGTGGCTGTTCCAGACACGTCTTTCAGGAAGTTCAAAATCAACGGTATCCTTTGCAACGCGAGCTCATAACTAGCGGTCCGCGGACAGATCTGTCCACAGATTGCTATTTTGGCAGCAGAATTTTGTGCGGCTATCGATAATGTCTCCATTGGTGCGAGTCTCTGGTGCAGGAACAGCACATCTGCCCGGATAAAACTGATAAAGTGTCTCATCTGTGTTGATATCCAGAACGAATTTGGATACCTCGGTGGTGAATGCCGTGGTCACTGGTTGAGCTTCCTCTTCACTTTCACAAATAGCGTGCTGTCATTTTTAGACAAGCCTGGGTATCTTTGAGGTATGTAGACGGATTTGGACTTCAAAACGTGGAACAATCAGTAGGCGTCCATCCGTCCGGTACTCAACCTCAACGTCGTCCACTGCCGAGTCATGAAAAACAACTGTTAGAATGGAGCTAGGACACAACCCTGCTTTACGCCAGCGACAATTTCAAAGTTATCATAGGTCAGTCCACTCGCTTATGCCTTCGTCTTTGTACCCACGTGCAACATTCTAACCAAACTGACGAATTTATCCGGGCATCCAAACTCACATGCCTTGGTGGCATCCACAAAGAAGGCTTATAGAGACTGGTTACGTCTTCGACACGTCTCTTGAAGCTGTCAAGCACAGGTCACTCATCTTATGACTCGTCTGGAATCCACACGGCTCCTCGGTAATATTGGCTTACAATGCAGCGTTCAGTTGGCTCAGGATGGTTCTTGCAAGCGCCTTGCCTGCATATCATCATCATAGACAGCAATACATCAGTGGTTCAAACTAATGCTTAACTGCCACACAAGAGATGGAAAAAAGAAAGGGGCGGGAAGGGACCCAACTACTGAAAATAACTACGTCCTACACCATGCAAACCAACAACCGAGCTGCAAGTGATAGTAAGGCGTCATCAGTAAGGCAGCTTTCTTACGGCCTTTATTGCCCCGCGTCAGTAAATGCACTCACTTCACAGACAACTCGGCCAAACAACGACAACATTCACGCCACTGAGCTCGATTAGCTGCCATCTCACCTAGGGTCTCCAGCCACCGACTCTGTGAATCTGGAGGGCCCCAGCCTGGGAGACGAGTCCCATCTACAGTGGCCAAACCCTTCGTGAACGATTTCAGCTCTCCACACCAGGTCACCAACTGTCCACCTCGCATCTTACACCAGTCAGTCGCAGTGTCAGCGAACAGTGCTCGGTGTGGGAGACGACTTCCTGGTATCCTTAACACATGGCCTAACTATGTAAGTCTGTGCAAATGGAAGGACTGAACAAAAGAATCCGTTTGACAATCACTACCAAACACCCGCTTTCTAACAGCTTCGTTACTTACACGCTGGTGTCACCCGATACGCAGACATCGGTGGTTGAATGTCTGAAGACGGTTCACGTGTTCTACCCTGGGCGGCCAGGTTTCGCTGCCGTAAATTAATACGGCCCTCACTGTTGTCTTATATATGCGACCTTTAAGCTTCAGAGAAATACCCCCAGATTAGCGAATACAGTCCTAGCCTCAGAGATGCACGCTTCTACTTCATTCCCTACACCTCCGCCGCCGCCGCTGATGCAGCTTCCCAGGTATACAAACCGGTCAACAATCTGGATGACTACATTATCTAACATCAGATCTACGTGGTCGCAGTAGAAGCACATTACACCTTGAGACAGTAAAGCGCATTCCAAAGTATTTAGCAGAACGCGAAATAGTGTCTAGCATTGCGTGTGCTGCTTGAAAGTTGTCAAACAGCAAAACCTTGTCGTCAACATAATCAAGATCAGTCAGCCTTTCATCAGGTAGGAGGTCCACACTGGCAACTTGTGAGTGCCGTAGACAATCTCCCATTATTTCGTCTATGATGAAATTAATCAAAAAACGTTGAGAACGGACAGTCTTGACGTACGCCGCTCATGGTGCTGAAACTGTCAGACAGTTCACCGTAAACCCTAATCCCAGCTGAGGTATGCGAATAAAGTGCCGGCAGTATGTTTAGGTACTTGGTCGGTACACCTCTGCGTTTGAGCGACTCTAAAATTGTAGATCGATCGACCGAATCGAACGCACCTTTATAGTCGAGAAATACAATTGTTGGCCGGTGATCTACATGACGCTGCTCCAGAACTCTACGAAGAGTGAAAATGTGATCTACACATCCCCGCCCGGGGGCGAAACTCTGCCTGTTCTTCCCTAATGTTTACCTCCCGGGCTGCGGTTAGTCGACGAAGTATAATGGATGCTAGAACTCTAGAAATGACTGGGGTCAAACTAATTCCTCTATGGTTTTCGCAAAAGCTCCTTATACCTTTCTTGAATATAGGAACTATTATCGAGTGACCCCAACTCGAGGGGATAGTTTCCGTCGTCCACACAAGTTGAAAC
>QNGE01000568.1:192853-260163 GCA_008508345.1 Paragonimus westermani
ACCTGGAGGACCAGAAGACTGTGGTTTGTCAGACCTCTACCTGTTGGCCTGCCTGGTATGAGTAACTCTGTCCAACTTAGCTCAAAATATCATCGATATGCGCAAGCCGTCACACCACTTCAAGATCCCGTCTCATCGTGGCAGCTCAGCAGCTGATTCCCCGATGTCAGTCGGGGCATTGTTCGCTAACCTTACCTTCAAACAAGGGTATTATAAAGACATCCTTGAACTCTTGTGGCATTTCTTTCTGCTTCTGGATGGGGTGAACTAGTTGGAGGAAAGCAAGTTCCAAATGCGATCGTTTAAAATTTCCACTGACAATCCATCTTCACCTACAGCCTTCCCAGTTGTCCCACAGCTCCCTTAACCTCTGCCAAGTCGGGAGCTAGGGCAAGTGTCAATATATGCAGCTCGCGCTATCATACATCTTGATTTGTGCGTGGAAAATCCTGATTAATATTTAATACGACCCATCGTGTTCCCTGGTTTGTTGCCATGGTCTTGCTCACTAGCTATTTGTGCTTTCAGGGGGAAGGCTAGTAACTCATTTCCGCCAGCACCTATTGTTTTTAATTCATGTTGCTGCGATAAACGTTGTAACAGAAATCACGGCTAACACTTGATGAGATGAATGATTACTTGCTTCAGTGGCTTCTGCGGATGCTTGATGCTTATTAGTCTAATTAGTGTGGACTTGACTTGCAGTATTTGGTTGCGTCGTAATCGGGTTTTCTATATTTAATTGAGAAGTGTGTAATCCGTCGTCGCTTTCAAAAAAATTGTTTGTGGGCTCAGTTTCCATGACCTTTGTTTTTCACTTTCTCCTTTTTTGACTCCCGTGGTCATTGCTGTCCCATACTGGGTGATCGGCAAATATCCGATAGCTGCGTCCTCTTACTGTGGTTCTCAATTCCGATTATTAAAGATTTGTTCGTTCTTCTGCCGATCCCCCAACTGTTTGCAGAACGTTTTTTGATAAACCACTGTGTAGGTTAGCCACTGGTTTAGGTCGCTCATGGCAGTTTTTTCTTTACAGTTTACTAATGATGACTGACACAAACAATGTTGATGCAGATGTTATTGTTCGTATTGGGGTTTGCGCAATGGCAAAGAAGGCAATGTCCAAACCAATGAAGGAAATTTTGCGTCGGATGGATAAATTTCAACATATCCGTTTGATTGTGTTTGAGGAAAACGTCATTCTCAACGAACCGATCGAATCTTGGCCAATTTGTGATGCTTTGGTGAGCTTCTATTCGGAGGGCTTTCCGTTGGAGAAGGCTATAGCCTATTCGAAGCTGCGTAAACCCTATTTAGTCAATGATTTGGAGTCCCAGTATGTTTTAATGGATCGAAGACTTGTGTATGAGTGCCTGAAACGTGAAGGCGTCCCTGTGCCTCGGTATGCTTGTGTCTCCAGAAAACCGGGCAGTCCGCCGGTCAACGTGGTGGAAAGCGACGACTCGATTGAAGTGAGTTGTTCCACATCTGTTTGGCGTTTTGCGTTTGTAGACCTTCTCTTACTTTTATTTGCAACTCGGTTGTTTATCAGAGGAATGTGAGCACTGTAACGCTGAACGTTTCCGCCTACCGTAATGTTTCATTACTTAACTCTTGTCTTTTCTCGTTCTATTTCTAGACTGGGACTATTTTTTCCGTTTTCTCATGCAATATTCCTCTGGTTTATTCCGATGGCTGTGACCACTGCTCCTCAATCTGCGCATCTAAGCTGGATTCACATTACTATCCAACTGCGCTATCCTTCTTTATAGTCTGGCGTTCGTGATGTTGTAATACGGCATTTATTTTATTGCTTTGCATACTGTCTAAACACCTACTGTAAGCGAAACAAAGTGGTTGTCAGGTTTTATTGAGCTAAATCTTTTAAAGCAGTAATGAAATAAATGGCATGTGTTCATGATAGATTTTCATCTTATGTATGACAACTTTCTTCATTTATCATTTCAGATAGATGGAAAAGTCTTTCATAAGCCGTTTGTGGAGAAACCTTTGAATGCTGAAGATCACAATGTGTATATCTATTTCCCAAGTTCTGCCGGAGGTGGTAGTCAGCGTCTGTTTCGAAAAGTGGGCAATCTCAGTAGCAAGTACTTTCCACACAGCAATATTCGCACAAACGGATCCTACATGTACGAAGAGTTTATGCCTACTGACGGAACGGATGTGAAGGTAATTATTATTAACTTTTCAAATGTTCTTTCGATTAGTTTGTTCGCCATCCCCTCTGTGATGGACCTGATATGCTTTCACCTTTCTACTATGCCTTTGCGTTGTATAAACTGCGCGTATCAGCGTCGGTACGGACATTCATATAATCGTATGCATGGGCACATAATTATCCAGACTGTTGAATTATGCAGTTCCTAGGCGATTGTGCAGGGCAGCCTAGTTCACGTGACTGTCTGGCATGTGATCACTTGATTGTCTATGAGCTATCGATAATCGTTTGCCCCCCCTCCAGTTTGGCGTTTTAGGAATAGGTTTTCTCAAAGGTGCCACCCTTGGCCTTGAAAGTGGTGGCATGTAACCCAGGGACTACTATCCCATAGACGCGTGGGCTTTCTTGCTCTGATGCTAATTATTGGTAACTGATGAGTTTATATATATATATATGTATATATATATATATATGTATATATCAATGAGAATGTCTGCAGCTCAGGTAGCATATTTAAATTAGTCGAAAAAGAGGGTAGACACTGAGTGGTGAACGATTTATTGTGACGTTTCAAATCCACACGGATCCTAGTGTAGGTTTGAAACGTCACAATAAATTGTTCACCACTCAGTGCCTATCCTCTTTTTCGATTGATTCAAATATATATATATATATATATATATATATATATAATGCTGTTATCGGTCTCAGAACGCGGCAGTTTTCAAACCGAAGCTGTTGTATACCCACGGTGGGTGCAAGATGGACAGCTGTTCTGTGCGTTCATTTCGAGTGACTTTCAACGTAGTTGTCCGGCCCCTCCCCCCATTTTCGACCACGTGGTAAATAATGTCCACTCAGGTGTCCCGACCATCACGGAGGAAAGTTTCTGTCGGTTCCTGAGTTGACTGATGTTGAACATGTTACAAGATTGGGTTGGTACTGACCCTGTCTTCGTTATTGTAGGCAAGATGCTGGAGATTGTCGATCGATTCATCCGCCTGGGTAGTGTCATCTCACCAACTGGCAAGATGTCCACGAGGACGAGGGCAACAAAAACGTCTGACGCATTCGCCCTCCTTCATCACTGGCGTCGTCGTAATGACGTCCATCTGTCGATTAAAAGCAAAGCTCAGGTTTGCTTTATGGGTCGGAGACCTGACGCATTCGTGCGTAAGATGCATACAAACTCTCGGTACTTTTTCACCGTTGTTTCCACCAAGTAGTCTCTCATATATGCTGACTGCGAACAGCGGGGCAGTCTGTCAGTGTGTATTTGGGAAATGTCTGAGTTCGCGACGATCAGCCGATGTATTGAAAGTGCACGGTCTTCACTGGGTGGATCACGCGCTACGTATGCCGACAGTGCGTTCACCGCACCGCACACTGTGGCTACTGGTGGTTGGATGGAGCCGCAGGGCGTCCAACAATGACGTGATAAAGAGCTATGGAAGCCTTGATCGTTTCGCAGAGCAAGGTTGGCATGTGTCGTCTACCTTGTTGGGGAATTCTGGAAAATCCACATCGCTGGTTGGAAACACTGACACGGTGGTGTATTGCACGCAGCGGCGATGCTGTATCCATGACATTGTTGACTCAGTTGCTTTTGTTTACTGCTTTTATTTCTCTTCCCCCTGTTCTCTGTGCATTCGCACCTATTTATTACTGTGTAACCCCGTGGACTATTTTCAGGACCAACACAGCCTGAGTCATGGTACTCACTTGCACGAATCAGTGCTGTAAATGACTGGTTGGTTTTCTGAATTTACGCCTCCAACTAGCGTAGGCCGATTACCTAAGTATGATTGAGTCATTCAACAGTTGTGCTCATCATGAACTTCATGAAGAAGGTAATAGTTATCCACAATCGGTATCATTTGATGGGAACTACGGATTGAGTTTCACGATTGCTTCATGCATGAGAAAACTGGGTTTGTGCTGACGTTGAACGAAGCAAAGAATGACGGCGGAATAATAGGCCCGGGTATGTGCAGACACCTTGTTGTATCGGAACCTAGTGGATTCTGTATACATGCATTTAGATAGATCCGAACAAAGTGGATAAGTTGTGTTCAATCTGATTTTGGCTGCCACTTGTTTGAAGTTGCTGTATGTTACTATGCAGGATAAACCCTAGATATTTAAAAAGAAGTCGACTTTTGTTTGTTTGGTTGGGTTGTTTCTGATCTTGTCTTGGTTATTCCTCCAAACTGTTGGTCGCCCCATCTGCGTGAGTAATATCGTCTCATAGGCTGTCTCTGTTTATGAGGAGATGTCTGTAAGTGCAGCGGTTACATTCTATGTTCCTTGCTTTCTGTCATTTATAGCATCGGGAAAGCATCCGATAGTTGACAGATTGCGGACCTGACCTGGTCGCGTGGGGGGTGGTGGTGCGTGTAAGCTCTCGGTTTTTGAGCCCCCTATTAACTTATATAACGTGAGTTGATTACGTGAATGGTAATCAGCCAGTTGATCGGCACGCGTTTAAGGGGTCCGCAAGTTCGTGACCAATAACCGAGGCTGTGTGACGTACGCTGTATGACGAGGGAGCGTCTGGTATACCGCGCATTGCGTGCAGCTACTGGCATGTAGCAAACCGCTTCGGGGTCAGGTGACGACGCAGTCACGTGCTGTGGAAGGTTTATTCGTCCTACCGATAGTGACTGTTGAGTAACGCCTGTCAGGTCCGGAACTGTGTGACCATTCACACCACTGACTGGACGCACCCTTGGATGCAGACGTATGTTACAGCCACTGTCACGGCTGCACCCATGAGGTTGTTACTTCTTCGAAGATTTACGTTGCTTATACTGATCTCCCCTATGTCCCATCCCGCTACTTATTTAATGACTTGGTGTTCTGTTCACTGCTGTCGACATCAACGGCAGCGCGAGTCACTTTACTCACAGTAATGATGAAGATGATGGTTCCATACTCATCAGGAATTTTGCTGTTGTCCAAAAGTGTTTCCTACTGGTTTATGCAGTTTACCAGATTTAAGAAAAAACGCATTCGAGGTCAACATTGGTATGTGGCAATATTCTACTTCGGCCGTTCGGTAACAGACTGATTGGCGTCTACTATGTGTATGGCAGAAAACATAACTAAAAAAGGAGCACCCACTCACACGGTCTCCGTTTCACTCAACACGTATCACCTGCTTACCCCCACGCTAGTCTACGATTCACTGGTAATTGTCTTGGAACGCATTAGACAAACTCGGCTGACTGGCGACCATGAATTTAGGCTGTCTGTTTTTCCTGGTAGCCTAAGCTTCTTGATCGATGTTGACGTGTTAAGATCAGTCTGTGTTATTGGCCGTTAGCTACTGATGAGTCTGTGTGGGGTATTACTATTGCCCAGTATTCATCTACTAGGTGTCGTGTTCAACGCAGACGTGGAATATGACCTACTAAAACTACAGTGACCTACGGTCAAGTGGCCACTCAAGGGGGCTGCCAAATAAGGACAGCTTATACAAAAATACGAGCTAGCTAGGAGCCATTTGTGTGCAGTGGTTCGCCTTATTATTATGCAGGACCATCAGAAAGTTTCAAGTTACCGTATTACAGATTACTTGGAGACCACAACATTTCGGTTATTTTCACGGGTAACCTTGTTGAGTAAATTGACGAGTGTGCTCTAAAATGGAGGCTCTCCCGTCCTAGTAAATGTTTTGTAAATCACCATAATTGTCGGTGTTACAGCATTCCCATCCTTGTCGTAACATGTAAGTCCCAATTTTACGATGTGGGACCCTCTTGCAACGATCCAGTCGAGTGTTCTTCGAGCTTTACCAGGTGTGTTTGGACCTACCCAACGGTTGAGTCGCGTAGACTGACGACAGACAATCAATTGAACAAAAACACTGACTGGGATGAGGGCCGAAAACCATACGTCAGCGTGGCGTCAGTGCACCCGCTAGTTGGTGAATCGGCGGCTGTGCGAAACGCGGTATCTTTCAATGTTGGCCACAGGCCGTAAAGCTAGTATTGCATTATTGTTTACCGTTTTACTGAACACCGACGATTTTCGACATGTGAATCATTATTGATAAATCTGTGACTTCCAGCGATATATCAGAAAACAACCCATTATTACACAGTCTGCTTACAATGCACTTATCTGTGTATAACCACACTACGTTTTTCAGTTTTTGTTTCTATGTTAACTATATATGTACGGCTTGTGTATATATGACGCTTGAAGTGCATCACCTTTGACAGGTCGATTAAGCCATGTGGCGGTCCGAATACAAGTCAGGATATCGGACGAAAATGAACTGATTGATATACCGCTGCATTTTGATTGCTGTGAATTTTAGCGCGATGAGCTCTTCAAAGCGTAATTGCGAGCCTGCTGTTGTCCCTGTTCACGGTTAGTTGAAGAATAGGATTTAAAAACGGCGACTCGATTATTCAGGCGTTTTATGAGACGGTGCAATTCTTTTGGATCGTTTCAACAGGTTTAACTATTAGAATGCCGTGAGTTCAACGAAGCAAGGTTATCCAAACATCTCATCATTACAATAATTGTCTCCTACTTAGAGTGCTGCCAAAAGGTTTTACTTCAGTATACTCTAACACATCTGTTTGCGATTGGCCGTTTAACCAACTTGCAGTAGCTGTCAACTATTACATTTTCTTTGTCAAAAACGCTATTTGTTTTGCTCCTCTGAATCTTGTTAGGTTTACACGGTGGCCGATGACTACGCGCATGCGGAAGCCCGTAAGTCTCCTGCGTTAGATGGTAAAGTGGAACGTGATCACGAAGGTAAAGAGGTCCGTTATCCAGTGATCCTGACTCCACGTGAGAAGATCCTTGCCAAAAAAGTCGCAAAAGCAGTTCAGCAACAGATTTGTGGGTTTGATCTACTTCGAGCCAATGGCATGTCTTATGTGTGTGATGTAAACGGGTTTTCATTTGTGAAATCGTCGAAAAAGTACTATGACGATTGTAGTCATATTTTGGGCGTGCTAATCACCCGCCGCATTGCGCCTCGCCTATGTGTCCCGGCCTATCTGCCACCGGGCACCGATGTGGACACACCACTGGTGCCGACTACCTGTGGAACCATCATGGAATTGCGATGTGTGATTGCTGTAATACGGCATGGTGATCGAACGCCAAAACAGAAAATGAAAATGGAAGTCAGGCATGAAAAGTTCTTCAGCTTGTTCTCAAAATATGCTGGTGAGTATGCTAATGAACTCAAGTTGAAACGACCAACTCAGTTACAAGAGGTACTCGATATTGTGCGTTGCGTTTTGGAAGAACTGGAGACTTCGGAAAACGTTGATCCACAGTTAAAGAAGAATAAGGCGAAGTTCGAACAACTAAAGTAAGCATGAACTTTGGTTTGCAGAGTGTTTTTTTGCAATGAGGTAGCCATGTTTATCACAGAGGTCGTGCGTCCTGCTTCATTATGCCCTAGTGAGCCGTTCTCTTTGTAAGCTAACTGGCCCCGACAAGTTGCGGCCTAATCTGTTTGTTGTTCTTCAACTTAGTCCATGTGTGTGCGGGCACCGCAGCAGTATGCGGATATGTGTTATCATGGCTTTCGTGCGACAGCCACAATCCCCTTTTATATCCCCAGAATAGCTTGACAGCTATATCGAACTGTTTGCAAGGCAGAACAAAATCATCAGGGTCTCATCGTGGGTTGGACTACTGTTTTCTTTGCAATCACACTCAAGTCCGCCCACTGTCGCATCCTTGAAATGCAATACTTTCTAACATGTACTTACTTCCACCATTTCTCGACCTCATTATTTTTATGTGGCTTCTTGGTCTTAACATGTCGCATCTTAAGCTGTCCTCACCTTCGTTGGTAACAGCTAACATTTCATCCCCACGTGACCTCACGGCGTAACGCTTATTTTGCGGCTCAGATGTTGATCGGATGTGGTAACGGCTCGGATTGTTCAGTCAAATTTATAGCCTTTTTGTGTCCTTTTCTTTATTTGCTGTCGTTTTTAAACTCTCCCTTGGTTTACTTGAGTGATCCGAGTGACCTCTAATTCTTTTTGTGCGGACTGTGTGAAACGTTGCTCATAAGTACTCTCAGAAGCCTATACTCTAAGACAATTGTTAACAGGTTGACAGAGTCGACCCTTATGTTTTAACCGTGTACCTCTATTCCCCAACCCACCGACCTCATAAGGTGGAACGTCTCAACCAGCTCACTCTTTAGCGTGACGTAGAGGACTTTTTACCACAGTGTCACCGGCACTTATACTATATAGAACAGTAGGACCGGAGACAACTGTTAGGCACACAAAATTAACTGTTCAGTTGAAAGCCCATAAACATTGATCCGATTCCACTGCAGTGAAAGCACGGGGTGAACTAACACGAGAAGCGCCTGAGGTGACTCTGTGCATTTCTGATGAAGCTAGCGAGTGCACCTATGAAACTTACTGAAAGCATTGAGAAACCAAGCATATAGGTGTGCCGTGTTGTTCTGGATCGCTCAGTGCGTTATGGTTTAGTGTTACGCATAAGTACTTCACAAAGTGGACTGTGAGTGTGGTTCCACTTTGTGGGAATTTGGAGGCACTCACTGACAAGGAGGTCAGGTGGTTCTGTAGGCTGATGGTTCCTATGGTCGTTTTGTCGTAACAAGTTCAAAGTGGCATCGTCTGCTTTCTCAAAGAGAAGAGTTTCATCGGTAACAGCAGCAGTAGTGTCTGCGATGTCAGTTGTCGGGCCTACTGATCCGAACGGTTAGTCCGCCACGTGGTACAATTTCTTGAGCTGAAATCACCATCGTATGTGAAACTGAAATCAACGACCGATGGAACTTGTGAGCGGTCAAGTGCAGATATCCTGTCCCCAACATGGGGGATACTACCTTATGCGATTTCGCCTAATTGAGTGAACCATGCGGTTTCGCAACAATTAAAACTGCCCTGTTAGAACCTGTTTGAGCTGGTTCATCATATTTTAGCCATGGATGCCGAAAATTTTCGTACCACATCCATCTGTGCTAAGGTCAACAACATGATCGTCTTCGTTCGTCTTAGGAAGTGAAAAATAGTGGTCATCTCATCGCTAACCAACATATATATGTTCATTAAATTTGTGCACTTTAGATTAAAAAAATTCCACACTTTCTGCCCTATTTCTTCAAACACGCAAATTTAAGCAGTTAGGTTGCTAGCCTTACTGTTCGAATAATGTAGCTTTAAGTAGGGCTGTCACACGTTTTCACGAAAGCAACTGATGAACGATTACAGCAAATGCTCGAATTTTTGCTCACTGACCTCATCCTACCTGTATACTCTCCGCATGACCATTCTTTTCTTGCTTTGGTAGAATACGCGACTGGCGTGCATCACTAAATCGAAATGTACCGTAATCAATCCACCTTAATCTAGTACGCCTTTTTGCTTCGTGTCTCAGTACCTTTTGTAGTCTGTATCACCAGGTAGTGCACAGCCTGCCTTCTGTAGAACCGAATTTCTTGGTTACTTTTCACAGTAGATGAGTCTCTCTGCTTTCATTCAAATGAAGACGGGCCAGTGTATGTGGAACTTCGAGTGATTAGTTCAGCTTATATGTGTGCCTGTGGCTTTTGTCTGCCCTGATGCACACAACGTTAGCGTTGGTGGCACTGACGTGACAAAATTTCTCTGCTGATGTTAAAGGGTGACCTGGGTGATGTATGTCACCTTGTGTGTGCATTGCTAGAAAGGAAATATTCTAGATTATTTTCGCTGTTCAAGCTTACTCACTTCACGTTGCGATCAGTTTGCACTGTTTGCCACCACGAGAGGTGGGATTTAAGACGCACGCTCATCACGTGACCTTTACTCAAGACTGATAACCGATTGCAAAAGGAAATCAACTCAAAGCATGCCAGTTGCAACCTCTGTCCAACTGATCTGTATAGTCGATAATACAACTGGTTGTGGAACGCTGGTTGGAGACTGAACATAAAAGGCCATTACAGCCACTCATCCCGCTCTCCCAGTTTTGTTGGAATCCCGCTCGATTGTGTGCGTTTTCCTTACCTCGCAATCCTGCTGTTGTGCTGTATGCCGAAGATTTCGTTTGGTTCATCTAGGAGTTTGCCTCTTGGGTGGGGCCACACGCAACATGGTCGATGGTTGGGAACTGAACAAAACGGCATATAATCTGTCTCTCTGGCGTAAGTGTTGTCGCCAGTTGACCGAGTTGTCTGCGGAATGATTACATTTAATGACGCGGGACCATCAACGCTGTAAGGGAGCTGTCTTTCTGATTATCCCTTACTTTCACTTGCTTATTTGTTTGTAATGTGTGGACACCTTTACGTTGAATGTTTTGAGCCTAGGCGTAGTTGTCTTCAGTTGTTAGGTTCTCTTCCCTCCTCTTTTTATTATGGCCAAGACTTGCCTCTTTTCTTCATGGTTGTATACTAGTTAAGCATCAGTAAACACCACTGACGTATTGTCTTCTATAATGATGGTAATTTCGTTTTCTTTCTAATCGTATATAACAATCATTAGTGTATATCTGTGGCAAGATTCTCCTTGCTACACAGCGTCTACATCTTTCTTGCTAGCTTATATTTTTCCATTGGAATATCTGTTTTTTTTTTGTTTCCGAGAGATACGGACTTCGATTTCGCACTTAATTACCATTTGGCTACCTTGCATTGGCCAGCTGGTCCTAATTCTCCACGTTTACACTGGATACAATGTGTGCGTTTAGAAAAGCAAGTGGTGCAATACATGGCAGTTGTTACGGTTACGCGCAGGCCTCCTTCGGCTTCGGTCACTGTGAGAGATTAATCCGGAACCAGATGCTACCAACTGTGTGTGTGTATCTGGCAACAGAACTAAACGTGCACATTGTATCTACTGCGTGTGTATGTCTGTGATTTCCTATTCTCGATTTGTACGTTAATATTGCTATGCATATCACTTTTGAGAGTTTGCCAACTGACATAGTTATGCTTCTCCCTGTTTACCAGATATGTGCTTGAGATGTATGGTTCGTTTAGTGGAATCAACCGTAAAATTCAACTCAAATATCATCCCTGTGGAGTTACCAAAAGTAGCAAGGCGGACCTGAGTGGTGAGTTGATGTGCATGCATGTTAGTAAGCTTCTACCGTTTGCACTCTCTCCTCTCCCCTCGAATTTGGTCACTCGTTGTTGATTTTACACACATATGTATATAATCTAGGTATATATATGAACCAATTAAAGCATTTAATACAGCCTAATACTGATAAGTATTCACCAAGGTAAATCTGATTGATCGTTTCACCTAGGTTAGCTTATTTGACTGATAGCAGCACTGCTTAAATTCGGCTACTGTAAACGTTGAGCAAAGAGGCACTACAAAGTTTGTGTACAACCACACGATTGCAAAAACCATCTCGTTTGGAGTGCGGTTCACCTAACTGTTTAGCGAGTTTTGCGGGTTTATCTGTCCACGGCATTTCGAGCTGAGCTTCAGTTAGTGCTTGTACTTGGTACCTTCTTTTCGTTTCCCAAAAATCTTTTTACCCCCTATCTTAATCACATTTTGTGAACTGACATTTTTCCTGTGTACACTACCTCTAGTTGTGAATTCACTGGAACAATCGCTGACACCCGTATACAGCATTAATTATAGGGCGCAATACGTCTGGTTGTTCGGTCAGAAACATGGGCGAAAGTTTAGTTGGCGTGCCTTACCTGTTCTGAACAGCATCTGTTTGAGACGTTGATGCAACTACACCAACAGATGACGCTTATCATAGTGTTGTATAACAGGTAGTCTCATTCGTGAATAGTATGGTGCATACATTCGAGAAGTAAAGGGCAAGTCTCAACGCCAGCAAGATGATGGACCAGAAGCGACTATTGGACTAGTGTGTACGCACTATGGGGAAAGTGCCACGTGGGCGAATGGCAACGTACTGCTACCCAATGTGCGTGAATACACGTCAGCTGTGCAAATGAGTGTACACATTCTTGGTCTTATTGTGGCGAAAAACGTTCAGTAAAGGACAATCTTTGTGCAACTCGCTGGTTGCCATGTTACGCGTGCACTCGCGTTTATGAACCAGAATTCCAGTCCACAACATACCCCCGGTTTTCGCTCCCACGTTGTGTGCAGTTCTGCCCGATTTGTGTATGCGACCGATGTCTTCTGTATGGGGGGCTTTCCGCCGGCCATTCCTCGTTCATTAGTCCGATCTCGTTGGGCAGTGGCTCGTCTGGTCGCTCGTGTTATCCGCACTCTATATACCGTAGGCTTTGGCCATATTTCACGGCCCTGTCGAGATATTCCATCGAGTGTTGGATTAATCGCGCCTCCGATCTGGTCATCCATCTCTTTTGCCTGCCATCTACCGTCCGTTGATCCGATCTGGTTGAGCAATGGTTCATCTGGTCGCCCATGTTGTCCCCGATTCGCTCGCTATGGCTTTGGGACTTACCTCCCCTGCATTGAGGAATTCTGTTGACATTTGGAATACTCGCACATCCGGTTTGATGATCCGCCACGTTGTGTTTTATCATAACCTACCTGTTCGAGATTTTATGCACTGAAAAAATTCACAGGCCAAGCATCTTTTGCGGTCACATCAATTGGTGCCGTGACAAGCACGAGGATGATGACATCCTGTTCGAAACCGTTCGACGATGGTGACATCTCGGCGTTTCTGTAGTACTTTGCGGATGTGGTCGAGGGGGTTGTAATCAAGACCAACCCTGGGAAGCTGGCTACCCTGCGGACGCTGGTGAGTGGCAGGACGAAGGCGGTGCTGGACACAGTGCGAAAAGGCCCTGCGAAGACGGAATGGTCCGATGCGAAGGCGGTGTTGGTGGTTGCGTTTTACAGCACGACCGATCGCCAGGAGGCTATGCGGCTCTTCAAGGCGGCCAAGCTTGGACAAGGAGCGGACCCATTCGTGCTCGCCGCTACTCCGTAAAGATTGCTGGACAGGGAATAACCAGAGTTGGATCAAGGATCACGAAGACAGTTGTTAACGGAGCAGTCTGTTGAAGTTCTCCCGATTGCGGTTCACAATCAAGCCCTCATTACCCGTATCGCCGGGTGGATGGGCCTTGAACTTGCAAAGGTGACACGGGAGTTGAGAGTTACGTCGATGGTCTCGGTGGATGCAAAGTGCAATATAGACAAGAAGACACTGAATTAAGTGCTTAAGGTAATGGAGCAGCTGGCAGCAGATGTTGCATTAAAAACAACCTCACGGAGGACCGATCGAAGATTCATCTGTGGTGAAGAAGGGTGTTGGAAGAACGATTGTCCAACTTGGCGGTTTAAGAGGTCTGAAGATAAAGTGTTCCATGTTTCTTACTTTTTTGAGCGGGTTAACTAGTAATGAGAGAGATTGAGTGAGAAGCTGTACATTCAAGGATTGAAGTTGATGGGGAGATAGCACAATGCTTGGTCGCTACTTTGACGGCTGTTTTATTGGTTGCTCGTGTAGAGAAGCAAAAGTTAGAAGCAACGTCTGTGGCAATCAGGACGGTTTTAGGTCACAAACTACTAGCTAATGTGAAAGAATGCAGGGTGCATATTATCAGCCATAACGTGAAGCACCGTCCCAGAGGCCAGGCAAACGGTCCATGAAGCTGATTTCCTCGTTGCAATAGATGCCGTGATTGATGTGAGGCTCAGAATGCTCTCAATCAAATATGGTCCCCTGACACTTTCAGGACAGCAACAGAATAGCCTCAATCAAGCACACACGGCTAAAACCCCCATTTGCACAGTTCCCTCGATCCTGTCTACGGTCGAGAAATACGTGGAGGTATTTACGAACGACGATAATCCGTACGGTTTCTGTAACTTGATTGCGTGTGAAAAGATAACAACCGGAACATTTCGATATCACGAACTCCGTAGGATACCAGTTCATCTTGAAGAGCAATTGAAAAGGCAAGTACAGAACACGCTGGGTGAGGATGTTGTCACAGCATCCAACAGTCTGTACAGCTCGCCTGTTCCCCTGATGAAGAAGTCCACGGGATATTCCGCTTTTGTGTGCATCTTAGGCAGTAGAATAGGGCAGAACACAGTACACGGTTGTGCCAATACTGTTCGTCGCTGATATTGTTGACAAGATGCAACAGGCGAAGTTTTTCACAGTGTTGGATTTACGCGCCGGATAGTGGCGAATGGAAATCAAACCCACGGATCGTGTTTACGGTGGGCGAAAAAAAGGATCAATTCAAGCGCTTGCCGTTTGGTTTATCCGGGGCACCGTTCATATGTCTAAGCCCGATAATTCAATTAGTAAAACGACTGGATAATGTGACGGTATATGGATGATATTATGATGTACAGTAACACCGCATCAGAACACGCTGACTCTGAAATAATGCCGATAATTCACAATTTCGACGGTCATTGGTTGTGTCACCGGGCACAAGGTGGATCAAGGCGAGATTAGGCCCCTGCCAGAGAAAATATTGACGTTCAAAGAGACTTTATCTCCGAATTCCTAGCGCACGTCAAAACAATTTCTGGGTCGAGCAGGCTACTACACTCGGCTCGTAAAAAATTCCACTACGTTACATCACCATCGTACGAACTCCTTCGAAAAAAAACGAGCAATTTGAAAGGACCGACAATGCTCAGAGGGCATTCATGCGAATGTAACAAGAGATGGACGAGCAGCAACTGATGCCGAAACTTTTGAATATAAAGGAACTTTCATATTAGCTACAGATCCCAGTGACCGTGGTTTTGGGGCAGTAATCAAACAAAAGGAAGGAGTAATCGAATATGCTAGCAGAGTCTTGATCGCAGACACTTGTGCGTCTACAGCGTCAGAACAGGGTTCTTCGCAAGGTGGGTGACACTCTGGCAAGAGGCCTGAGTATCCCAACTAATACCAGGGCTAAGAAGCTCAAGATAGTCGCTTCCCACTGACCTAAACAATGCGGGCGTATCAATGCGGCTACGTGGCGTTGGCCGCTCTCATGTGGTAGTCATCTTGAGACAAATTAGGTGAGAATTGGTAGCAAACTGCCATGAAGTGGCACACATCGAATACACCGGGACATACGATCTGCTGCAGCAAAGGACATATTGACCGAAGATGAAAAAGGGATGTATCGGCGTACGTGTTTGACTGCCGACAGTGTCGGTTACCGAAGGATGATATTGGGGGAGCCCACCAGCCCTTACAGCCAATACCGGTCTCCAAAGTCGGTGAACTCTGTTTAATGGATCTTATGGGCCCGTTTCCACTGAGCGCACGCGGTAACCAGTACGTTCTGGTCATGACAGAACATTTTACTGTTGTTCCAGACCAAAAGGCATATGCTGTTGGAGACATGATGATGGTTCATATCGTAACGAACCACGGCTTACCAAAGCCGATCTTGATGGATCAGGGACCATGCTTTGATTGCGAGGAGTTTCGAACACGCATGCAACAACTGGAAATCAAGCGCATCCGAATGACACCATATCACACGCAGACGAATGGGTTCACTGAATTTAACAACCGATCGTTTAAGGAGTGGCATTCAGCCAAGAGAAGCGACTGGGGGCCTGCGTTACCACTGATTTTATTGGCTCACCGGGCGAGCACGAGGAAATCTCCATTTCAATCGATGTACGATAGAACCCCTCAACTTCCGGTGGATCAAGACATTGGAATATGGTCGGAGTGCAACATTTCTATCGGAAAATTGGTCGCCGAAAGAGGGCGAGCCAAAGAGAATCTGGGAGCGTCGCAGACACACAAAGGAGCAGTCCGCAGCGCAACGGCTTGGAAAATCTTGAGTGGGCGTGAAATACTGAGATCGTCGGAACACAAATGCTAGCGGCCCAGGCTCGCGAAAACCTCTACTTGATTGGACGGGTCTGTATTCGGTAGTTTCCAAACGGGGTCCAGTATACACGATCAAGGGGGACGACAAGACGAAACGAGTGCGTGGCAGTGAGTTAGCAAAGTGGCAGGACATGCCAGTGCGGCGAGCCAGGAGAACATCAGTGAGCCGGGAGACAGCATTGCGTCGACCGGAGGGGATTCCTCAACAGATGCAGAGGAGTCAAGGAACCTCAAAAGGGAGATGAGTGTTGTATATCAGGCAACCTCGTTTGTGAGTAGTATATGCGGGAAAGTCTATCTGAATGTGAAGGCTGAGATCAAATGGAGTGATGGTCAACCTGAGAAAGTTGTATATGCGTACACCCGGGAAGCAAGAAGCAAGTGTCAACGTCAGGAAGACAATAGATCAGAAGCGACTAATGGACTAGTGTGTACACATTGTGGGAGACGTGCCACGTAGGTCAATAGCAACGTACTGCTATCCAATGTGTGTGAATGCACGTCAGCTGTACACATGAGTGTACGCTTTCGTGGTCTTATGTTCTAACATAACCTGTTCGGGATTTCATGTAATAAACAACTTCGCAGACAGCTTCTTTTGCGGTCACAACAGCAGTACGCGACTCACCACTGCTGGAGTTGAATTGGTTGCATTTACGTGCTATACAGGACCAACTGCAACTGCAACATCGATACCCTTGTCACAATCACTGGCACTATCAGTTTGGTTTGATCGGGGAACAATCGACCTTGCGATTCCAAATTAAACACCATCCATGTTGATTGCAGGCTTCCCATTTAGACAAGTTTCTCGGCTAGCCTACTTCGAGATGAGGAACTAGATTCAAGTTTCGCTCCAGTTAGAGCCCATTAATGGTACTCATCCTCATCCAGACCCGAATTCCCACTCCGGTCCTCGTCCTGAGAAACTGACGTGCTAGCCACGACGCCAGTAAATCTACAATAGGCATGAACGAATTATTATTGAGTAATTCTTTGGTTAAACCACAACGAGCTAAAACCCAGAAAGTTAGGTTTCGCAAAGTTTCGACCCTCTCGGAGAGATTTCATCAAGCGATTAAAATAAGAAAATTTACATTGTACAAGCTTCATATGAGGCAGTCATCAACTGACATATGTTGTGTTTAAAATGCGATTTATAGAAAGACGACCAGTAGCATCTTTGGGTGTACAGCTCACCTGAGATCACAACGAGAAGACCCCAGGTGCGAATAGGAACGATAATTACTGTGTGCTTGTGTGTGTGTGTGTGTAGGGGATGCACTAACATGCACTCCTATACTGTAGTGCTTGTATTACATTTTACATCTTTCTTATCAGTTTAGATCTCGTCATTGCACTCTCACTCAGCTTACTTTTCGATAGATAAGGGTTTCCTTTCCCTGCTAGCCAGTCAACTGGCTAATCAGCATTGACCGGCTGGGCACATAAGCGCCCCACTCACACATCTACCGGTCTTATTCCTTCGGGTTTACTCTGGATTTGTGATGTGTGGGTGGAACCGTAAGCGGTGCGGCGCAAGCCACTTGCGGTGATGGTTAAGCGCAGGCATCCTTTTGCTTCGGTCACTGTGACAGGCTAATCCGAATCGGATGCCGCCAACCGTGTGTATGCGTTTGATCTGCATGCGTATAGGCTGTTTGGGATGAGGTGGGTGACGAGAATAATTCAGACCGTTCCTACGTTGTGTCAATGACCGATTATGTGAATAGGGTTCGGCCTCCTCGATCATTTCGAAAGGAAAACGAACAGAATCACTATTCAACCAGATCGAAAATCCTGTGATCAGAACCTCTTAGTTAGGTTGAACTTACTGTCTTCATTGAACCTGCCGAACAAAATCTTATGATTGTCATTCGTGACAATCTCGTTCGTTTGTTCTCAAACTCTACTGTAGCTTTGGTTTGTTTTTAAACACGCCATGTGCACACGATAGCCGTGCAACTGTTTCTACCCCGCAACTTCCGCAGTCGTTCCCTATAGCCGTAGCTCTTTCGAGCTGGATTTAAGATGAACAGTTCGTGTGTTGACTGGCAAAACATTCACAAATGACAGCATAAATTCTGAACTTAATTTGGGTAATCAGCTATTGTGAATGGACATATCTGTCGGTCACGAATTATCTTGACAGTTTGGCTTGTTGGAGCCGCTTTTTATGATGCCGGATGCAGATTATATGGATTCACTTGCATTTGAAGACTGAATAAATGTGGAGTTTTACCTCCCCCCCCTCAGTTTTTTTGCTTTTACGTTTAGATGATAGTGACTGGTGTAGTCTTCACTATGACTTTGACGTAATAGTCATGCATGTGTACCGCATCGATCTGTAGGATTTTGCTGATCAGGGCTTTGATTCTTCTTGCTGCAGGTATGTCAGGCAAAGCAAGAATCAGATGAAAGCAATTGTACTGGCCTGTCATCTGTCAAACCGGTAACTGTATGTGAGTGCAGTTCTTCGAATGTACACGGTAATTGCTTTTTTGCAGCTACCGCGCTGCCATCTTGTGAATCAGGAGAAAGTGGGTTCGAAGTTCGCCTTCAAACAAGGGGGAATTTGGACTTCTGACGGTACAATCCTGTTATTTGGAAGCCGGACGCTGTTAGGATGCAGATACTAACGTCTTGTTTACTTCGCCTCTGCGATGTTGGCGTCTCACTAGTCATTGAGTTGAACTCGTGAGCCACGGACGCGGAGCTGTGCCCATCACAGTCTGCGTTCGCAACCCTAACCCTCTTTACTCCTGTTTGATCCAATTGTTGCTTGCCTTTTCTTATAGACGTTCTCTTCCAGGTTTTTGTTCGTCTTTGTTGTGATGTACGGTAAACCGTTCGGGTCATAGCGTCATACATTTAGACTCATGGCCGCTTACAAATGATACATTACCGAATGGGGTTCTTTAGGGAAAATTCATCTCGCCGTCTTACAGGTCAAGCTGTTAAGTTAGAGATCTCCGATTGCCTTGGTCACTTCTGCTTCCTTCGTGGACATAGAAAATCGAGAAGGAACAGAATCTATTGTTATTGTGCAGCTGGTGCAAGCCAGCTCCACTTAGGTTCAAAAATCTTTTCAATTTTGCAGTGATAAAGCCTGCAACATGTATTCATCCCGAGTATGTTTCGTGTACAGATCCATCAGACGTATGGTGTTTTTGAGTTTTTATGGTTTTCTAGTGGACTGTTCTTGCAAGTCAGTCCGTCAACACAGCAGAAAGACAGGGGTATTGTGAAGTACTAGTACTCCATTTATTATCATCGGTTTTGCATCGTAGGATTTTAGTGCTTGTCATGTCTGGTTTTTCAGTTTTATTTTATTCTTGGTCAGTGTGTCGTTCGTCCTGTGCATGACTTGTTGGGCTGCCTTTCCATCTCTTTTGAAATCCACATGGCTTTACAATGTGTTATTTTCTGTAGAACGCCTGAACTCGGGACCTACGTCGGAATCGAAACCTAGCCTTCTGCTAGTCGTAAAGTGGGGAGGTGAATTAACTGCAGCTGGAAAACAACAAGCCGAAACGTTGGGTCGTGCGTTTCGCTGTATCTACCCAGGGGGAGATGGACATTATGGCAAGGATCCGGGCTTGGGTCTACTGCGACTGCATAGCACATATCGCCACGACTTGAAAATTTACGCGTCCGATGAGGGCCGTGTGCAGATGACTGCTGCTGCCTTCGCCAAAGGTTTTCTTGCACTCGAAGGTGAGCTACCTCCCATCTTGGTGCAAATGGTCAAATCGGCCAACACAAATGGTCTTTTGGACAATGACAACGACTGTCGGCACTATCAGCACATGGTTAAACATCGAATCAAGGAGGTGATGTCCAAGTCGACTGATTTCACTCAAGAAGATATTCAAGCTCTGGTTCCCACCGAATCCAAATCGTTAGTCAACGCGATGAGATTTGTAGGCAATCCTCGAACTGCGTGCGATCGACTGTTTGCACATGTGAAAAAACTGGACGCACGTCTTCTCACGCTAGCTACCTCACAAAAAACTCGCAGTGCGATCAAGCTCTATCAAGGTGAAAGCTGGGAATTGCTGTTACGACGTTGGGGTAAACTATGGAAGGATTTCCGCAACACTGGGGACGTATATGATTTGTCCAAAATTTCAGACATTTACGATAACATTAAGTACGATTTGCAACACAACCCGGCTATTTTGGTCGAGTCCGAGGCGCAAGACTTTTTCATGTGTGCGAAATCTTTGGCCGATATTGTCGTTCCGCAGGTACCTATCACTTTACCTTCATCCACACATATGCTCGTATGATCATAGTTTCTGGTGTGTCTTCAGTAACTTTAACAGTTGTACTTTCACACGAGTAAATTCGTGGATACTTCTGGTACTTATTATGCAGTTAAGTTAATGCTTCAATTTCCAAAACAGTTAAAACATGAAGGTAAGTGGCGGCAGGCTGTTCTTACTGATTCGTCGATGTGAAATTAAAGTTAACTTGAATCGTCTTACTGCATCAAGTACCGAGTAGGGCAGTTAGTCAACACATTAGGTAAGATCACTAAGGTCTGAGCAAGGGCACTTTTACGAACAACTGTTTCTGAACGCTTGTAATTGGTTTAAGTCGATTGGTTTCGGTCGTTTTAGTGGACCACAAAAATCGTACTAGAATGACATTGTGAAATTCCCAATGCACAACTGGGGTGGGTAACCTGGTCAGTCGTTAAGATGTGTCTAGTGATGCAATCGACTGTTCTTTGCGTGGTCCAGTGACGTTTTCGTTATCCAGTCGCACAGACTTCCGCACCCACTTTGACAAATGTCTCTTTACCCTGGACACCACAGAGCTCTCGTCTTTGTCCGCTTAACTTTCTCCGCAGTTGTGTATTTATTGGTAAGCCCACTGGGCCAGTCTGCTTTAACTGAGCATTAACATTCCTCCCGATGACTGCACGGTGTTCAGCTACAGTAACTATAGCGTATACAACTCTTCTTGATTGGTGGTTCCACTTAACTTCCCTTCCGTCCTACAGTGGCTCTCTCTCTTCGGATGGAGGTTTGGGTACACTGTATTTCTCAGTACACGCGTTGGAGTAGCCATTCGTTTGTAAGCCGGGCGTCAGAACTAGTTCTCCCGTGAGCTCTTTCTGTGAACAGCTTCGTCTTGTTTAGTTAGTGTGAAGTCAGTAAAGTTCGGTTCTTGACCGGGACATGTGGGTTTCCTATAGCCCATTCTTTTAATCATGTCATCCCCGTGGTTTTTTAGTGCGTTTATAGATTATCGGCAGTTGTTTTGTCTCACGTTTTTACACAACCTTCAGATTAGGTCAACAGCTTTTTCAGCGCCACACCAGGTTTTCTGTTATTTTTTCAGTTGGGCTGAATCCCAGAATATCGACTATGGTATGGCGAAACCAGCCTTCCTCGGTTTCCTCCAGTCTGCAAAGTTCTTATGAGTCCCGTGAATTTTGCGACGCCTTCATCTAATTTTTGTTGACCTTTTCACTTGAAGAACTGTGTTAAGTTGGAGTTTAGGGGATTTTTACGTGGCTACCCAGTCTGAATAGTGCTAGGAGAAACCGAGCAAATTAAAATTAACATCACTGATACACAACAAAGTTTCTATTGACATATCGGTCGGGCGCGGTAACGCAGTGTGATCTATTCCGATGAACTCAGAAAATCATTTTGGTATAGTGTAACGCCAGTGGCCTGAGGTTCACAGAGCACACCAGCTCATCATCAGGTTTGATGTTTTCTAGGTCACTTATCAACTTAACTCAGTTATTAACAGATTTTACCTAAGATATCTGTTCCAGTAGAGTTCAAACGTTGACCACCGTCTTATTATATGGAAGGGTCGTCAATGTCAGAATAAACTCCTACACCATCCTGGGTGTCTTCGGGGATTTCAGATTCTAGGTGCCGAGGATTCACGTGTTATCTCAGCACCTACACGCAGCTGTAGGAGAAGTTGTTGATACTATTCTATCACCTTGTCTATATTAGCTGCTCTGTTTATTCATTGAACTTTCGTTCGGTAATTCAGTATTGACGGCTTCCTCTGCACATGTATTCTGCTGTTTGAAATGATGACCCCAAAGTCCTTATTTGATTCAACAGTCACTACATTCTTTGACCTGAATCCTCCTGACATGTACTAGCTATTGAATTCCAAATACTAACCTGAGTACATGGATTTCCCATAAAAAATTCTTTTCATAGAGCCATCTTCCCACCGACTCGAAAGCACGTCCTCTTTTACACCACATAATGTTTGCTGTCTCATGAAGTGAAGGACCAGTTGCAGGCTGCTTACTGTTGGTTACGCAGCTGTAAACGAGAGATGCTGAGGTAACCGGGGCTCGAGCCTACCATCTTTTTTGTTGCCAGTTGGCCTCGTTATTGTTGAGGTTACTACTGCGTTCCTGGGATTGTTTATTTCAACCCGTATTTCGAGATGAAGAGAATTATTTATTTGGTCTGACTTACCTTGGTATCACTGATCAAGTAAGACATCTCATTTGGTGCCTAATCTGCATCACCATTGGACAAAACTACGACCAAATTTTCAGGTGTCCTTTCTCAGGCCATTATGTGTAAGTGTTCTTATTGTCTGGTTTCTCCGCTATCGGCTTACTTTTAGTTGGTAATGTAAACTGTCAATATGGACTTGCTCATATTCAACTTTTGTTAAATTTTTAATTGTTCGGTAGATGGGATTGTCCACTAAAGGTGGTGAGTACAGCACGTCCCCATGTTCTGCCCGTCCTGCTCACGGACTCTGAAGGTCCGCCTTTCTCTTGAAGAATAGCTAAATGGACCTAATGTCTTATCCACATTGAACGGACTGATAGCGATAAAGATGCAGTGGTTTGTAAGTGCATATTCTGAAGAGCACGAGACACGCAATTAGATGACCAAGTAATACGTATGTTTAGTTTGTGTTTGCTAACTTCTGTTATGCTGTTGGGGCACATGTCAAAATTTACGAGAGCACTAACGATTGAAATGGCTGTAAAGTGAATACATAATTAAGTTTTCTGTAATCATGGTGTTCCTTTATTTCCGTTGAGTCAAGTTGTTCAATTCCTCGCTCGATGGCTTGAAGATCTCTTGGTTTCCGATGATCGCAAACCTTATCTGACATTACAGTGTGCCGCCATCAATAGTGTGACTACGTGTAAGCAATCGTCGACCCATTCTTTATTAAGCGGCACCATCACAGCGAGTGCCTGTTAAAACAACAGCGCCGTTACGTCCTATTCAATGCTGGATGTGTACGTTTGCGTGTCTTGGCTTCTGACCCATCGTGCGTTTCTTTGTTTTCTGTGATTGCAGGAGTATGGGATAACGAGAGAGGAGAAGCTGGTAATCGGACAACGCATCTGCACGCCGTTAATGCGCAAAATCTTGTCAGATGCACGCTACACCGATGTGGATGAATGTACTCGTCTCCATGCTGGGTGAGTGTCGCCCTGTTCATGGTGATTTTGTTTTCCATTTTTCCGACTGCCTTGTTCTTTTGGATCACTTTTTCACTGTTGCAAGTATTCACCTTTCTTTGTGTTTCTTGGCTTGTACAAATTATGTTTGCTAGTTGGATATATGAATGTGCATCATCCAATCAGGCCACAGATGCGAACTAACAAGTCGATTCTGATGTACTCAAATTCAGAATGGTACAGAAACTTTGGGTATCTTTCTCCGCTTGGCTGCATTTATCGTGGTTTCATTGCCCAATTAGTAATTCACATGACCGTCATTCGAGCTAGTTTGCATTTTTCGCCTCGTCTTTCTGTCATCTTGAGATGAAAAAGTCTCTTAAGTTTTGCTGTTGTTAGAATGCGGTGGTCGTGCGTTTCATTACTTTCATAGGGATCGACTTTCTGGCTGTCATGCTAGTCCACTAATCTATTTAAAGTACAATGAACGTGACTGAGCCTCCACCTCTAAACGTATGGTCATACTCCCCTGTGAGTAGTTCTTCGTGCAAATCTGATAGATTTGTGGTCAGCCGACTTGCTTCGTATTTGTAGGAATCAGGATTTCAGCCTTAGTCTATCGAGAATTTTTACACTGCGTTGATAAGCCCCAACGACAACTGTTGTTTAGATTGTGCTCACTGGTCGTGTTGCAGCTGAACGTCGGTTTCAGGCAACGGCATATCTTGTCATCTTTGTTGTTGGTGATGAACAAGCGTGACAAATGAGTCTGATCCTTTCATTCGGAGTGGATTGACCGAAGATTTGTCTTTATTTGGAATGCATAATCAAATGCATTCAGACAACCCAAAACTATATCTTTCTCTTAGGCCAGTGAAATGTTAAGCTGCAAAACCGTCAAACATTCGTAGCTGCTTCTCTTCTGGTTATGAGTCTTCTATTAAATTCCTATTAGTACGTTTTCCAACATCCCGCTTTGTATATCAACACCAGTGAATGCGATTTTGTTCAATGTTAAGTATTCTATGAGAGCGTTCCAATTGTAGGAACATTGGACATTCTTGTTTGAACAGTGACGTTGGGTTTTCTTTCTTGCTATTCTTCTTCCCTATGCGCTTTTCGTAAGTGATTCTTGGTGTCATTTGTATTCAATCGCCTGTTACGTCCTGGACAAGATGAGAGGTAGCGCTAGTTTGAAGAATTGATGCATTTTTGATTTTTCTGTGCAAATGTTTGTCTGACATGGTCACTACACATTGATGCAGCTCCGTTTAAAAAGGCTAACTTTCTCATAATATCGCTTCCCCCTCATTGCCGGATGGATCATTTTACCAGAATCTCACGAGCAATCCTTGCAATCGTTTTGAGTGACAATGCACATGACCTCCGGAAGTGAAAACCTTTGTGATCTGCCTTTTTCTCAAGTGTGGTTACATGGACTGGAAGTTCATATCGCGGGGCTGATTGACAGTACGCCGAACTTACCAACAGGGGCGAGTCAGTTTGGTAGTAAACAAAGAGCAAAAATCCTTCATTTTTCAGGGCCACTCCGTACGGATCGAGGTGTGCACTTTCTTGGTTTAATCGTGTGTTGGTTGTCGGCCCTCATTATTTGTTAGATTGTTCGGATGTACTGGAATACAGCTCCGTTGGTTTTGATATCCATGACTCTTCTTGAATTCAAACCCAGGTTGGTTAAATGTGAAGCGTAATAAGGCTCCTGGACCAGACCTTCTCTCTCCTTCTCTTTTCAAGGATGGTGGAGTGAGGTTGCTATCAGAACTGACAAAACTTCTCCAGACGATCTGGGAGACTGAAGAGGTACCTCGTGATTGATGCCTATCAGCAGCCATTCCCGTTTTCAAAAAGAGGGCCCGAAGTCTATGTGACAACCACAGAGGCATCAGTTTGGTGTCTGTTGCGTCCAAGTTACTCACTGGCCTCATTTTACGTCGGCTCACCAAATCCAGAGAAAGTCAGATACGCGAAGAACAAGCAGGATTCAGGTCTGATCGGGGGTGCGTTGATCACATTTTCACTTTGCGACGGACCTTGGAACATCGGCATTCACATAGGCAGCCGACGATCGTGGTCTTTTTGGACCTGAGGGCTGCTTTCTCGGCCGTTCATCACTTTTAGTATTGTCCGTTAGGGGTGTCTGATTTCCCCCTTCCTGTTCAATTTTGTGATGGACGACATTCTGGAGGGGACGTTTCGCGAATCCAGTGCGCTTGGTGTTGGGCTTCTTCCTGGCGCTAGATTGACGGTTCTGGAGTACGCTGACGACATTGTCTTACTTAGCCCCTCTGCCGAAGACATGCTGACCATGCTGAACAAAGTGAGTGATCGGGCTGGTCTGTATGGAATGCGCTTCGCACCTTCAAATTGCAAAGTTTTGCCTCAAGACTGAGGCATTTTCACTCCTACTTTCTTCATCGCAGGTAATCCGCTTGAGACTGTGGACAGTTTCACATAGTTGGGTAGCACTATTTCGTCAGCCAGTAATATTGCTGATGAGATATCAGTGAGGATAGCAAAGGCACGAGTTGCCTTCGCCAAACTGCGTCATCGCTGAAAGGACGGGTATATAAGGCCTGTGTTCGTTCCATTTTGCTGTATGGTTCGGAAACGTGGCCTGTTCGCAAGCAAGATATCAACAGGCTTGCTGTGTTTGACCATCGTTGTCTCCGCCACTTGGCCCACATTAAGTGGACTGATCGCGTGGGCAGTGTGGCAGTTCGCCAGCGCGTATTCGGGAACGCTCGGGATGCGCGATCAATTGGTCAATTAATTACGTTGCGCATCTTGCGATGGTTGGGTTACGTGCTCCGTATGCCAGTTGAGCGTTTACCGTACCGGGCATTATATACTGAGGCCATCGACAGTTGGGTAAAACCGCGTGGTGGTCAAGCAACAACGTGGTCACGAAATATGAAGACCTTGACTGCTCCATTGAGCAAAGTGGGTAGGCATCGCCTGCCTGGATGGGGTCCTGGTGATCACTCAAACCGCTGGTTAGATACGCTATCCGAGATGGCGATGTGTTGCAGTCAATGGCGTACCTGTATTCACACCATTTCTAGTTGTTCCGCTTAGTCTCCCTTAATCTTTGTTGACCTTCTTAGTAACGTTTCCTTCTAGGATCTTCCACGTCAGTGTTGAGGTATGCGGCGGTCTGAGCAACAGTACCTTTGGTCAGGCTCATTGCTGTTATGGTGATGTTGATAAGATACAGCCGTCTAGATCTATGCACAATTCATACCAGACCACGTCAGCGTCAGCCTAGTTGTAAAAAATCTGAGCTTTGATGGGATTCGAACCACTGACAGAAACAACATATCTAGATACGGCAAGTGCTCTGCCACGTGAGCTATGGAGCCACACCAGAAGCTCAGACACATGACATTTGAAGTCAGGTATTCACGGTGCGTAGTTATATGCCACTACAATGTTGACATCTCCCCGAAACGATTTTATCGGTTTCCGTTTTGTGTTCTTTTTAATTTGGGCTTACATGCCATTTTGAGCCTCATGATTTATGCTGTGTTCTAATCGGTTTCTTTAGCACTGTCAATGTTTACCAACCGTAGGAGACGTCGACTCTATGTCAGCTACCGTGCGCGGTTCGTCCTGATTAGAACCACTCTGAGCTTGACATCCGGATGTGCACACAGACAATAGCCAAATCATTTATGGAGTTTTCTTACACAGCTGAGTGTTGAATATTCGGTATGATTCTTCAACTTTGTTGCTGAAAGTGATCCCGACGGCGGTTGCGTTTTTTCACCTTGAGCATCAGTCACAGGTAACTGCAGTTTTCTTACTGAACTCGAAGTTGACACTTATTAGAGCTCGTCGCTAGTGCATAGCCTTGTCCAATCAGGAATTGATTTCCGACCACGTCCAATTTATGTCATCTTTCTCGCACAACTTTTATTACTCAATATATCGCTCAGCCAGTTTAGGGGTTTCTGTGATTTCAATCTGATAAGACGTCACGGTTGTATGGTCATCGGTCGGAGCTAACAGGACAGTTACTGTCTCTTCTAGATGTGATCGGGTAATTCAGGTGAATTTAACTAAACGCTTGCTTATGATGATTAAGTCGTACCCCGTGTGACCTCACTGACCTAGTTGTCAACGTGATTATCTTTTGGGAACGTGTCCGAAGTACAACTCTCGCTTATTGCAAGGATCTGACGAACTCTGCAAGCGATACCTGGGCTTAGTTTTTCTTTCCAAAAATGACTGAGTAGAAAGTTATCTGAATGTGGAAGGTGATTTCGTTTGCGGCCGATGTTCAGTCTATATCAGCACAAATCTTCCACTGCTCGTCATTAGTACGTGCTCTCCAGCGAAACAATCCACCAGGTACCTTTTTTGTAAGTTGATCGTGAGTGACTAATAAGGGCGAGCAAAGCAGAGATTGAATGAGGTGATATGCGACCTTGCACATGTGAATGTCAATTTGTTCTTTTGGTCGGTGGATAAAACAGAAGCGGATTACGCTTTGTCGGAAGGAATTGGATGAACAAAATGGTGAAGAGTTTTCCCCAGAAATTTGTCACATGCAGTAAAACGATCGTAATTGGTAAGATTGGTCAAGATGGTGTCAGAAACATCACAGCGTTTAACCGTGTTTTGTGCGGTCTTACTGAAAATGTAATATAGTCCTTGAGAAATGCACATGGGTGTTCAATACAGCCAGTGCTGTTCACAACCCAGGCAACAACAGAACGATGTATAACTTAGCAGAGCTTTGGGACGTGAGCATAAAATGATGACTTTCCAACCTTGTTAGCACCTTTACCACATTCTATGACCGAATAAAATTGTAATGTAAGATCGCTGCCAAACACTTGATAACTGAAATCAGCAGAATAAATTTGATGACCTCGGGCCTTGACAGAAGAAAGTCTGGAGGCTGATTTTGAAAGTAAGCGACTTAACGCGTAGTAGACTAGTTTGTGTTCCGTAGTCACCTTTAGTCAGTTATCTTATTGTTTCTGCAGTACGTCTGTGTGGTGCATTCACCCAACCTTCTGTTCAATGAGTGGGCATCATTTTCAGCATTTGAGCTGTAACTTTGGATATTAGAGCTTGGGTTGCCGTCGGTCCTAACAAAAATTGTTTACCAGGTAATTGTTGATTAATTTGTTTGATTTCAACGACCACGAAATGGTAAAACTAATGCCAACTGTAGAAACAACGTTACTGTTGATGCGGTAGTTAATGATTATGCAACGGAAACCTCAGTTCGGTTCGAGTCTCGGGTTTGTCCTACCAGGGTTGTAATGGGGAATGACGGTCAAGTGTGACAGTTACACAGAGAGGACGGAAATAACTTACAGTTTAGTGATACGATCTCGGAGACGGAAAAAAATTAGTGGGAATCATGCTTCAATAACAAACAAAACGCGTAGATGCATCACAGACCGAACACTAGGCACGGGTGCGCTCTGTCAGTCGAAGTGGAGGAGAGATCCACAAGTAGATAAAGGGGCACAACAAAAAACTGATCGGTTGGAGTTTGAACAGTGGTTCAATAGGGCAGTGGACGTGTTAAGAGGTTTCTTGCCATTGTCCATGGAACTCGGAACGCCGTGTGTGAATATCAGAAAACGGTTTCTTCTCGTAACAAGTTTGAAGTGAGGGGTTAGAAACAGTTTTTTTGCAAACCGTATCTCCGGAGTGCATTTCGTCGCATCACATCGGGCACACACCGCAGTCTGAGGTTTTATATAGTTGGGCTGAATGGACATTTCGGGGCCAAACGACGGAATCAATATCTACACACCCACATCAGTGTGCATCAGTTACCGAAGCAAGCCGTTACTGGTAGACAAATATTTCTGTACACGGTGGGGGCTTTTATTTTTCAGTTGCAACTGCCTCGTTGGGCCGATGGAGAATTCGACTTGTTGTGTAAGGTACTCGAAAGGCATTCTCCAGATTTATTGGAGGTCGACATTCCAATAATTATCGAGTAACTGATGATGCCGCTTCTTTGTGGCTCGCCACATTCCGACCGGATCGAGACATAGTGGCATCCATGGCTGTTTGACAGGCCCAAACTGGAATGTGTTCGTTGATCCAACTGCACATAGGCCCCTCCGTTCTGCCTATATCTGTAGAACGTTGTCATACGCAGATTAAAGTCCGCCCTATCTCATTCGCATGTGGCTGTGTAGTTGCGCTTAGTACTATGGATAAAATGGCTAATTCTACGTATTTGCGTTTGCAGTTCGTGTAACTTTTCTTTCTCGCGCGATATACACCACTCCAGTTGCGCTTGCAGTGAAGTATTCGTGGGCAGAACAGATTGACAGTTATCTCACTGGCTTAAACAGCTGATGATAACAACCTACTGCTCGAAATTTTACGTCGTGACAACGTGTTGCGAAGCCGACCCAGTCTGCTCAACCAGGATATTGTTACGCATTCGGATCCTAGGAGTAGTGGTCTTTAGCGAACTTCAACTGAACTCACCAGCCGGTGTTATCCGCACCAAACCACCTGAGATAATGTACCCGGTTACGCTGGTTTTGATTATAATGTTTAGTATTTTCGTGTGCGCGTCCACTCCTTGGCAGTCCATTAGGCCATCTTATTGCCAGCTTTTTCATGATCTTGGTAGAAGTACAACTAAGTAATATCGTCTCACAACTACCATACAACAGAAGCTATGTAGACGATACCTTGGTATTTTCCAAAAGTCGGGAGCTATCAAAACAACTTGTCCTGCGGCTTAACGGTGTTCATCCCAAACTCAAGGTGACCTGTGAAGTAGAGGCTGGTAAATGCCTGCATTACTTGGAAATACTCACCACACGAAGGACCGACGGATCAGGATTGTGTAGCATTTGCCGGAAACCAGCATGGTATTGACAGTATATACTTTTCACTAGTTTCAACCTGGTGAGATATAAGCGGGGTGTAGTGGGAACATTGTTCACCAGAGCACGCCGCATTTACACATCCGCTTGTGTTGGATAAGAGGTAGAAATACTTAGGACGACTCCGGAGAGTAATGTGTACCTCCAAAAGCTTTATTCGGCGTCACAGCAAATGGAGACCCAAAAGCAGTAGGAATGGTGAGTTCCCTAAGAAACTCAGCAATACGACCGTTTTCTCATTTAGGTCGGAATCAGTTGCTTAGTGGGCTCAAAATTTGTAGGTGCACATTGCCTTACTCACACGACTATTCAACATCCGGTCTATCGACAGACGTCGCGAGTAGACTGCGTAGCTTGAATAACCACAAGACATCCAGTATGAACACCTACCTTTATTGGAGTCGTGGTGGAACTCATGTGTGATGGCGTTCTCGGCGAACAAGTCGAACATTATCACATATGGTTGTCAAACACCCAATGGTTCCATATTTAGCTACCCTTCAAAGGGGATATCACGACATTGCGAACAATCCAACGAATTGTCTCTTCGTTGGAAGGTACTTACAGTGCCGCTGAATTGAGTGTCCTTAATCAGACTCGCAAGTTACGTATGCCTGCAGTCAAAGGCGATCAATCTATTGGCGCCAAACCACATTGTGTTTACCAGTTCTCATGTAACTGTGGATGAACTTACAAAGGCAGAACTGATGGATCATTGATTTCAAGAACGAAGGAGCATGTGCCTAGGTGGTTTCACAAACATGTCTCACAACCGGACGTTGTAGTCACAATGAATCACAAACCTCCAACTTCGTCAATCAAACGATGCATCCTGCCACCTGGCGAGAACGTGGACTTGACCTCAGCCTTCATCATCATAGTGTGCCACCACAACCCATGGTTCCTAATATTTGCTGAAGCCGTCGCGACAAACTGGTTCAAACCTGTGTTGTGTGTAAAAAAACAATTGTTTGTGAACCATTGGCTGCCACGGACCTAAGTCGTAGTGAGTGTCCTCCAGATCACACGATTGGAGTTTTTGTTTTTGTTCGTCTCTCTTCAAGTTGAACATCACTCACAATTGATCACAGCCTTCGCATTCAGATAGACTTTCCAGCCAGCCTCTTTCGAAAAGAAGCACTAGACTCGAATTTCGCTCTCATTAGAGCTCGTCAGTAGTGCATATCCTTGCCACGACCGGGATTTGAACTCCGGCCACGCCTTCATGAGACAACCGTGTTGACCACCGTACCATTGACCTTATATTGGGCGCGACTGAGTCAACATATCTGAACACTCAACCACATTCACTTGTGACCAGTGCTCTGGTTGCTTGATTGTTTCCTGAGGAGACACAGCAACTGTCGTGTTAACTCCAATCGATGACCCCGTGAAAAAGGCAGACTGGTAAGTCTATCTGAATGCGAAGGCTTCGATCAAATGTGAGCGATGTTCAGCTTGAAGTTAACTTAATCCTCAACTGCTCATCAGTTCATCCCTCTGTTCATACTCCCCATCTACACTACTTGTACTTGGTACTCACGAGACAATGCCGATGTTTGTCTTCTAGCTGTTTCGTTCAAAGTAATGAAAGGGTATAATCGTTTTGAACATTCCGAATGATCTTTTTTTGTGTGAATTCTGTGGGTCGACCAACCGTTCAGCTCTCTTCTCGCAGCGTCATGATGCCCTCATCGCTTTCCTTACACATCACTATTCGTCAGTTCTCTGCTCATTCTAAATACCATTCATCAATGGTAATGTGTTTTCTTTCTCTAATATCCACGAGCCTAGCCTGTGGGACGAACATGGAATTAGTGTTGGACGGTATTGCGTATGAACATTGCCCTATAGCGTATTCAGGTTTTTCCTGAAGTTATGTTTACCTGTTAACTAGAATTTGTTAGACATTGGAGATGGACGCATTTACGTATTTCTTAAGATTGATTTCGTACTAACTGTTGTGAGACAGTTTATGGTTCAGTTGCAGAACAAGGTTCAATTTGTTTTGAACCCTAACGGTCCCACTATTTTAGCCCATGTAGCCCTAGTTGGTGGTTGGTCATTTATGCAGGGAAACTCAAGCTAGTCAGAAACTTGCAAGTTCATACGCTAAATGCATTTGACTGTCAACTTTCTAATCATTCATCTGCGAGGTTTTCTAGGTAGTCGAGTATGTGGCTGGTATAGCTTGAGCACCATTTGCATCTAGTCGCAGGTTTCACATTCAAGTAGACTTCTCAGCAAGCACCGCCCGGAGGGAGCACTCAAGCTTCGTTCTCGTTGGAGCCCGATGGTAGTCCATATTCTTGTCACATTTGCCCGTGGGTTTTGCACAAGTCGTTCAGTCCTCCCGAGGTGAGACACAATAACCCTCTTGTTAACTCTGATCGATAGTCCCACTGCTAGTGGTTATCTGTCAGCTTGCAATTCTAAAATCCATTGAGTTTTTTGACGAACGTTCCGACTATTTCGAAGTAGTGGGGGATTTGATTGGCATAAGTCGGATGCTTCTTTCACTACATGTCACAGACTATTCATCTAGCCTTCATCGTTCATAGGCACAAGACTTTAGTCCCCTTCTTACCAAAGCTTGTCACTCGTGGCGTTTTTTGTTAGACTTAACAGGAAAGTTACTGTCTTCCTGCAAGGTGATCGAGTAACCTGGGCCTTTCTGACCGGGGAACGTGGTTGAGCGTGCAGGTATAATTATCCGGTTGTACTTAACGTGAGGTCGTCGGCGCACTGCTCAACACAGTTGCTTCGTGTGAGCGTAGCTAGGTTATTCACTACTGACAATTCTGATGCGTCTTTTTGGAAAATTTTACCTGAACTCCCTGTCCAAATATGAAGCTGTGCTGAAATGTGAGTGATGTTCAAGTTGTGTCGACCCTTTAGTCTTTCTAGTAAAACGTGTACATCAGCATTCATGTTTGTACGATTTCATGCCACTTTGTTGGTTTGTGTTACAAACTGAGTGGGATTCAGTACTAAATGTGTAGCGAGGGGGACAAAGGATCTTTACATTTGACCTGTTCTTGAATTTTCAGTGATAGTCCCCATTCACAGACCGGAGAAAGTCATTTTGTAGGCAAAGGAATAGTTTGTTACGGATTGCACGTTGAGTACAAAAAGTAATATTTTGTCAAGCTATTCACGAGGATTGCTGAGTGATCAGGACAGGTGCCGAGAAAGTCTGAAGTTTGTCAAAAATTATACTGCTTCTCTCTTACCATTCTAAGAATGCATTTATTGCGAATGCGTCTCTCAGTGGTTGCTTAAGACGTTTCTTTCGAAAATTTGTCCGTATTTTTCCACCAAAAACTGCACTATGCCATCAACAACAGTCTTTTCTGCATCTTCCTGTATTTGTTTATGATCATTATTATGGTCATATTGTTATTATTTAATGCCTGTGTTTCACACCTTTATGATGCGTGTGCTCTCGGGGGACCTTAATCTTCCCGCAACTATTTTCAGTCAATTACAATCTTCATGGAATATGGTGATGGTTTAAAAACTGATTGTACTGCTGAATGATATATATGCTTGATAAATTGCTTATGGATAACGGATTTATTATTTTATAGACGAAAAAGTTGAAGTATACTTTTTGTAACATAGGAAACCGTCCATGTATATACAGCTTTAGGTGGTTTGCTGAGTCCGATCTAATTTTTTGTTTCGGCACAACGTGTATCCGTTTGTAGACAGCGACACTCAGTTGGTTCGTTGATTTCTTGGTTCACTTGATCTCTATTTTTGAAAAATTGTCTTTATTTCCTAAAGTCTTTTTTGTGCGCGAAAATGGACGACGTAGCTTATTCAAGAGGGTGTAACATTCCTTCTGATTTGTAGGTACACTAGTTTTTTCTCCGATCCTTCACTTTCGTACGTGGCTGGTCACGATAATCAATTTTCGATCAGTTCATGATCTACAAACGTCAGTAGATTTCATGAACTTGTAGGAATCTCACTCTCTCCCGTGTTCGGTCCAGGATCCCCTTTACTGATTACACCTGGAGCATCAAAATTCATGCTTGTTGGTTTTAACGTTCGATGTCGCGGACAAGCGCACTTGAGTAAACCGTCTTCGTTTGTTATCGTGTTTCCTGGAGTTCCCGATTCATTATTTTCTTGATAACCTGAGAAAGATAGCTTCGCGCTGACCTACTTCCCCAACTTTCTGACCTTCAAATCCTTTGTATATCATTGTAAGTTAACTTAAACTAACATTCCCTGTCGGTCACTGGTTTCGTTCGGTCTCCACAATGTTTAGTCTTATACCGGTGACCGCAATCACTAAATGTCTGGTCGTTAGTTATGTTCCTTTGAATTGTTTTGACTTTTGCTACCACCGGGTGAAAAGTCTGTTCATCTGAAAAGCTCCGTCGAACTTATACCTCAACCTGATGCGATCGGGTAATGCTACGTTTGCCGTCCACTCATTTTTCGTAACCCTATTATTTTCTGGTAGGTAAGCATGATGTGCATCTCAAACCACTTGCAATACATGTCTACATTTATGGTGCTTTCATAGTTTTGTTAGCTTAATTGTCTTCTTATTCGTTCGACCAAGCTTTTTAACACCAGTGTCTTCGTTTCCACGTGCCCCACTTCGTTTCTCCGCTCCAGCCATCGCCCGAATCACGGTCTTCCTTGTCCCGATTGGTGGGTCGCTTTCATTGTCGTATTCAGCTCCTCTTTATTTCTTTCCTTCTCTTTCTACAACCATTTTCTCTCACACCATACTCAGTCGCTCGTGTGACGGTGATCGAGCGCCTGGTGCTTCTGTTACCTTTTTTCATTTGTGCGTATATCCTATCAATTTTTCAACCCGGGTCTCTTATCTTCTCACCCTAATCGTTCTTTTGTTAAAACAACTTCCACTGCGTTTTCTCCGAAGCTTATCGTTTGGCGTTTGCACGTGTTTTGCTATCTGTGTTTCGTTATGTTCTGCCAAGTGGCATGCTAACACCCTGCAATGTTTCTTCTCTTGTCTTGACAACTTGCCAGCTTTCATTGTCATGCCGTCTCGTCTTCGTCCAAATAGTTGTACGCATGTACTTCGGCTCATGCTGTACGTATGTTTGTGCGCTCCCCAGTTTGTGTTGATATCGTAAGAAGTTTACCCATTTTAACTGCTCATTTGTCTGGACGTAAAAGTTTTGAATTCGTAACCCTGTCCCTATTTCGGCATGAATTGTGCCATGCAGTGTGGTGCAGTATTGACGCAGGGATGGACTATGTGATCAATCTGCGCTGATGTTCTCCATACGAAAGGGTGTAAGGAAATCACCGATAACCGAATCACCAGTCATGTTAGATGCCAGATTTTCAGTCCCCATTTTTTGTTACATTGCCACATCATTTTTTATTTCATTAGTTCTACTTGCTTTATGGGTTTGTGTAGGGACTGCGGCGCATCACATATTCCCCTCGATCTGTTTGTTTTCTATCTGTATTGCAACACTTGATTGCCGTCCTCTAGGTGAGCAGTATTTTCTCAGTACATCTAGTCAATGTCATGTGGACTGTTTATCTGTCCTGTTGTAAAGCCTGAATACCGCGAACTTGGGTGATTACTGACCAAATAGCGGACGAGCACTCTCTCTATCACTTGTTATGCACCTTATTTGTTAGGGTACTTCCCTGTATCCTCTAATCAGACAACCACATCAGTGAACGCGGAGGTACCCAGTTATTGTTTTTAAACTCGGGGCATATTGGGAAATGTCACTTTCTATCATCTATCTGCTGATAATAATTATACCTCTGTTTTCTTTGTGTCCTATCCACTACCGCAAGTTGACTTCATTCGATATGGAGTTGCTCAAGGCGGTAAACAACATCAGACTATCAGTTTTCTTTTTCTCTAGTTTATCCGCCGTTTGAACTCACGGATTCTTATTTGTCCTTTTCGTGGAGTTAATCTTGCTGAATTAAAATGAAATATGCGTTCTACTTCATTCCTGCTTGTGTTCATTTTGCGTCGTGAACTAAGCATCGTCTAAGTTGGGTAGGGTTTTAGCATTCAGTTTGAACACAGTTGTAATCAAACGATAATCTTGTGAATACTACTTGCATGGTGGTCTCTTTTTTCTGAGGTTTCTTATCCAATCTGTGCACTCATTCGCGAATTCCGAACGCTTGCACTCCCCATGTAGTTATTACAGATTTTGATTTGCCTTACTGTGAGAGCCATTGTCGCGTTTTCGTCGCCTGTGTTTGACCTACTGTTTCCTCGTTTTGATGAGTGTGTTTTGCCCGATCGAGTCATCTTAGAGGTTACGAGGACGTAGCATGTTTGTTTGGCAGACTGCCGTTGTCAAGGATGTAAGCTGTTTGTGACGCGTAACGTTTCCCCGGTTTTAAGCAGATTGTTCTATACTACTTTTGTAATATTCTGTCTTGTTTGACGAAAGTTAATGATGGTAGATTCCAGGTACTGCTTTGTGATGTATGTGTTAACTCGATGGTTTCTTCTGTCTTCCTGTTTGTACACTCCTGATTAGTCTAGCTATGGTAAAAACCGGCCTTGAAGTGTGGTGTTCTAAGATCAGTGGCATATTCGAACAAGGAGTTGAAGCGGTTCTATTCATGTTTATCAGGTTGGGGATGATGGAAACCCATTTACTATTCGATCAATGATGTGTGAGATAATCCTTGTAAGTTTGGCAACTCTTGACAATAACCTTTATGGAGGAAGTTGCTTTATTTCCGTTACGACTCAGTCGGCCACCTATTAAACCTCTTTCAGCTGCTGCTCTGTGGAAATCTACAAACATGTATCTTCTCTTTTTTCTATTCCATTTGTATTGGTCATAGTTACTCCAAGGGCGTGGCTTCTCCGGAACGTTTCGTCCGGACACGTCTCTATTTCACAAGTGAGAGCCATCTCCACTCGTTGCTCACTTGTTTAAGGTACGGCGATTTGGCAGACGTGTGTACCGATGAGCAGTGGCGTCGAGCGATGGACTACGTTTCCTCTGTGTCTGAAATAAATTATCTGGCTCAAATTGTGATTATGATCTACGAAGATCCCACGGTTGTAAGTTTTGCGCTTGACCTGTCTGTATCCAATTACTGTCACCTAAATGATCTGTAACTTGCCCGTTTTGCCCTGCTTTTGTACCGGCTGCTGTTCATTACGTACTTTTTTTCGTGCCCTCTAATTTAAGAAAAGGCTATTAGGCGTTATTTACTTAGGATGTGTAGTGCATATAGTCGTTTGTTGTCAATTCACTTCTGACAAGAAGATTCACGTTTCAAAATTTATTTTGAACCTCCATGTAAGAATTTGACAGTCCGATGTTTTCATGACTGACCTAGCAATATGTATCATTTTTGTTCAGTAGATTTCAGTCTGCCTGTGCTTTCGATCACCTACATCGGCAGCACCAACGGGTAAAACAGCGGTGGCATTAAGAGACGGATATTTGGTGGCGACTACCAGTTCATTCGCTCAATTACACAACGGCTTAGATGGTTAGGTTGTGTACTTGGGGTAACAACCAGTCATCTGTATCGCCCAGTATGTTCAATTTTCCAAATCCTGGTCCTTGAGAATGTCCTGTTCACTCTTTTTTCTCGGCAGTGTATTTTCTGAGTACCAGCATACGTTAAACATTCTTTGGTGACGCCCGGTCACTCCTTCGCATATACCTTTGATGCGGCTGATGTTAGCGATACCGCTAAATCGATCGGTCACAGTGGGCCGTCCGGTTATTGTTGTAAGTTGAAAAAACTGATGCTTTGGCGTACGCGTTTTGTGGCCATCATTTCACCACAGTTACGTGTGTACAACAGTTTGCACTACTGTCACACAGCCCCGGTGGATGCCATTCCGACCGGCACATCGGATCCACCGTACTGGAATATCATTCTCCCTTTCGATAGTGCTTACTTGTAAGCCATTTTGAGTTGGTAAAATGTACTGATCTGTTTGCAACTCAGTTCTGATGTGGGGTTGTGGTCGCCATGTTACTGTACACTTACAACTGTTAGTCAGTTTTGCTGTTGCAGTCGTCCAGATTTGTTGTTATGCCAACTATTCCGTCTGTTGTTTGTTTGTTCTTCACCTGTACGGTTTTGCATGAACATTTGATACAGACTGGCCACCGTCGTATTGTCTGCTCATGCGTACTTTGTATGACGTTCACTCGGGCGCATATACACTACGCGCCATTCACTAGTTTAATGCTGTAACCTAGACTTGAAGGCTGTACAAACATGGTTTAAAAAAGCGCTACCTCACGTGACCTTCAGTATGATGCCTTCTGTTATTTTTAAAACACAAAATGCAGGAACCTAAAACGGAGAAGCGCTTCCACGTGGAACTTCATTTCAGCCCGGGGGCTTTCGCTCTTTGTCACGATTTGCCCGAAGGAACCGGGTTTCGACCAGGCAAGCTCGAAGTAAGTGACGACGATGGCGAACTGTTGTAAATGCTACTTGATGGTACTGATTGCTCTAGTAGCTTCTGTGGTTACTTTAATCGATTGGGTTTCGTTGTTTTTGCGATGAAGCTTACGATGTTTTTGTCAAACCACCTGATTGCTCTCTATGCCCAGTTTATGTTACAACAGATCTCTCGGATTGCAAAAGTTTTCAAGTTCACATGTACGATAGACAAAAGGTGAAGCCATGCATTTGGTTAACCGTGCGTAAGCAAGACGTCTGACTCCTCAGGAATGAATAGTATACAAAATCATTTTACGTGCATAAAATTGAGGTCACTGACGTCACCGTGAGTATGTCATGAGAATGATCCGGATATGACCTCATGAGTGATAGTCATTTTAACAGCAACACAAAATACGATTATCCAACCAGATTAGGAACGGTTCTTCTGTTATCGGGATGACTCATTTAACAGACTGGTTCATTTGATGTGTTTTTTTGCGATGAATGTGAAATACATTCTCATTGCCCACTAACTGATTACGGCCCAACAGGTTGGGGTGTTTGTAACTAGTGAGTGCTGTACGAGGTTCACTGATAATTCGTGAAAGACGACTATCCTCTTTTTATGTAAACACGCAATAACATGGCCTGTACCCAACCGCTCGAAGCACGCACACATTTGATAGATTATGAGCAATAATTTGTTCTCGAACACTGACTTTGAAGGTTTCGGTGATCGTTCGCGTACTCGTATGTCTTTGGACCAGGCTATAATCTACTTAGAGTACAGCTTGAATTTTTTTTGGATCACCTCTTCAACTGAATTCTTCGATTGTTTGGTACGAGATCGGCAACATACTACGTACAATTGGACGTATGAATTCATCGTTTTATGCAGTATAGTTTGACCCAATTGGGCTGGTTTCATCTCTTGCCCGTTGCACAGTTTGAAATCGTTTGCATGCTATCTTATGCCGTTAAATTGGATCGTTCAGCCTTCATCTGGTGTTAGTAAGTGGGCGATAGGTTAAATAGAGTGATGTTACCGAAAAATAAAACATCATTGACCAATCATTGTTTATTTTATCTGTCCACATGATGATATTAACTGGCATGGTGTTTAATACTACTAACTTCAGACGCATTGGCTGCCAATCAAACTGATGTCCCAAACAAACTAATGTCCCCGAAACCAGAGTATAATTCACATCTCAAAGCGCTCGACACATATTCAACATATGTTGGTTTGGTCCGATTGATGATGTGCGTACATAGATTCCTTTGTTTGGTGATTGTTTTGCTACTTAAAGGAATATTTGTATATCATTTACATGGTTAGTGATGCGAACGTGAATATCGTGTCATCAGCTGAGTGATTACACGTCTGGTCAAGCTAATCCGTTTAAATCTATGGACCTTTATAGCTCGCGAAATAGGTAACGCTCAGTCAGTTGATTAGGAGTAAATCTAACACTAGACACATTCCCACTAACTAACATGAACGGGTGGATGTAACATTCCATGTTAGTATCACTAATCGAATAAGTTCGGTTGACAGACCATAACTCACCTGCCATAGAACATTCGGGAGGGATGGATCTATGTCGATAGTACCTTCTTTAAGATGATTTCGTGTGAAAAGCCGCATCTGACACGTAGACTTTGGGTGAAGTGGGTAAATGCGATCAAGTGTCGTCATGCCTCGGCTCACCAACCAGTGCTCCTTAAATTTGCCCGCTGTCATCTTCTGTTTGCATCTTTTCTAAAAATGTCCTAATCGCCTACTAGTTTGGTGAGGTGAAACTCCGAACTGGTCTACTTTGACACATGTAATAGTAAGCTATTGATATTGCATCCACAAAACGTTGTCGATAGACTTGCGATGTGACATGATGGATGACAAAATAGGAGTACATCAACGCCGCGATAAGATGTCCAAAAGCGCACCGCGGATGGATTGCAGAAAACACGGATGACAGGACGCTCCCTCGCTCAGCAAAATCTGATCAACGCACAAGAAATGGTCAGCATAAAACGCACATCAGAAGGCGTCACCCGCAGAAATGCACACGACGTGGGAACAGAAACGGCCGCTGTGTTGTGGTCTGTGATTCCGGTTTACAAACGCGAGAGCGCACGTAGGGTGGTAAAGTGCGAGTTACACAATAAAGACCGTGTTTCATTGAACAACGTTTTGCTACGTCAGTGGACCTGTTCACTGTACATTCTCTTTCAGGGTGGAGTACTGTTGTGTTGTTGATAGTCACCTTTCGGAGGGAATTTTGATGTTCGGTCACTCGCGCTCTCTTCTCAGCTTTGACAGATTGTTTAGAGAGGTTGGTATGTGGGCAATAGAAACCCTGATGCCTTTTTTGGATTTTTGGTGACTGTCCTTTCCGAGTGGCATTGATTTTCCATTGAAGGACGGGGTGCACATCGTTACCGTCATTATTAACATCGTGTTGATTATCAGTAAGAGGAACAAGATATACTGCTTACGAATTTCACTCTTACGCGTCATTAAGTGCGCTTATTTCACAAACAACTCAGCCAAACAACGACAACTTCCATGCCATTGAGCCCGATTAGTCACCGTCTCACATACAGCCTCCAGCCATGGATTCTGTGAATCCCACAGGCCCCAGCCCATAGGGGCAAATCCTTTTGTGAATGATATCATTTCTCTACGCCCTCGTCATCCACCCATCTCACACTTTACTGCAATCGGCCCCAGCGTCCACAAAGGATTGAGCAGAAGAACTTGTTTGACAACCACTACCAAATACCTGCTTTCTAGTCTTTTTTGCTTGCCCGTTGATACCGCCCGATACGAGCGGTCAAACGCAGACACCGGTGGTCGAATGCCTGAAGACGGCTCACCTCAGAGAGATGCCTCTATGTCTCCAGAGTTGTCCCAGATTGGCACACACTACCCTAGCTTTTCGGGTGCGCGCTTGTATCTCACTCCTTACACCTCTGCCGCCGCCGATGCGGCCTCCAAAGTAAACGCACCAGTCTTCAACCTCCATAATTTTGTCATCCAACATCAAATCTATGTGATCACAACATTCTTGGAGAAGCAGTTTGCATTTTGAAGTTGCAAAACATTCGGAAGTATTTGGAAGAACGCGAGGTAGTGTCTAGCATTGTTTGTGTTGCTTGAACGCTCTCAGACAGCGACACCTTGTCGTCAGCGTACTCAAGGTCAGTCAATCTTTTATCAGATAGTAGGCTCACCGTGGCACGTCATGAGTGCCACACGCATTCCTTCATTAGTTCGTCTATGACAAAATTAAACGAAACAGATTGAAGTGGACGGCCTGGATGTATGCCGTTCCTGGTGCCGAAACTGCCAGACATTTCACCGTAAACTTTAGCCTGGCCGCAAATATAGGAATAAAGTCCATTTCTCTAGCCCGAGTGATATCAGAACCACGTGTTGACCGAATGAGAACGACCAGGTCCGAGTGAAAAGAATCTTTGGTGCCGGCGCCACTACAGTCAGGTGGAGCATAAGCAGACAATGGAAAGATTTCTGAAAGACTTGTTTCTAGAACAGCTTTCATTAGGACCCACCGATCAGACAGCATCAAGTCTACTGTTAACACGAATCCAATCTACCAGTTTGGTTGTGGTCGTGGAATGTCCCGAAGTGTATGACCAGTATAGGGTAGACGGTGTGGGTGCTGTTGGTGCTATACGTTAACTACTGTCCTAGAATTTAGTCTCCGAAATGCAACAGACACCGACACTCAACGAGTTCAACGTCTGTGCGAGAGCAGCCTGTCGACCTATTTGTTTTAGAGTTTGAACGTCGAAAGCACCTATATTAATTCTCATCGTAGGTCTGAGCAAGGGACGAGCGAGGCTTGGGGGCGAGTGGTAAGAGATGGGACTGATCGACAGAGTGTTACTATGGTTGCCTGTCTATTGTGACACATGCAGTGATTACTGGAAATGGGTTTCGGGATGGGTCCGGAAGCTAAATTTGACAGGAAAGTGAGAGAGGGTTCAGCGGTAGCATGTTTTTGGTTGTTCACCTGTTGTATGCAGCAGATAGGGGAGCAGGTTTATACTGTGAGACAGCGGATGCAGTATAAGATTATTGGTGTTGGAGTATCCGTAGTTGTGTGTGGGTTGGAGATACCGCGAGGACGCCCAGACGTGAATGGGAGATCTGCTAGAGTTCTAAACCAAAGCCTTCGGCTCGACAGCCTGTACCACTAGGCAGCGGGTTGGTGGCATTATGATGAAACTGTTGGGTTTTCTGGGAAAAGATGTCAAGCTTTTTTCAACTCCTCACCTGGAGGACCGAGGAACGGCGATCTGTCAGTTCTTTACTTATTGATCTACCTGCTGTAACCTACTTTATCGGTGTGATCGTCACACCCTCCAGTTTAGCCGATTGGTCCATGGAAATACGCAAGCCGTCACACAGCATCAAGGCATAGTCTACTTGTGACGTACAAGATGTCCAGCTCTTTAATACCGGCGGATTTTCTGTACGTCTGTGGAACTTGACGTTCACCTACTGACGATGTTCCAAGAATGCCTACTTGTGGCATTCGGTGTCTTTGTGGCATTGCATGTGTGTGATGGGAGGGCTGTATAAACAACGATATAACGCACAGTCGGCATGTTCTGCACAACGTGTTAACCTCACTACATAAATTTCACTGGTGTTGCCGCGGTCAGCGTGTCATTTGCCCCGTTGTACGTCCTTAGCCTCATTTAGTTCGGGCAGGAATCGGCAACGAGATAAACAGCGTATTAAGTGCGTTCGAACCATGCGGGCCTAATAGTTCGTATCACGCTACTGTCTTCCTATCCCATACTCAATGGACGGCGATTGTTATTACTTTGACACGTTATCGGAACTGAACCGGACCTAAAAGATAGGCGCTATTGTTGTAAGAGCTTTTGCTCTTCTGACTTCTTTCCTATCTTTGTATGCTTTCTGTTCCTTGTTGTATTATCTGTTACTCCCAAATTTCAGTGTTCTTTTCCTGTCTGCTACTGCGGACATGGCGGAGCACACTGATCGTCCACCCTGGTATCTTTCTTTGCGTGTTCTCTTCAATTTTCAGCGCCTAAACTCACAAGCCAGTGTGATGAGTAGCACAGCTTCTGGGGGTAAAGGTAGCACGGAATCGATGCCCAATTATCCATCCAATCTTCTGGAGTCTGGTTCTGCGGCCCCGAACGGTGTGACGGGCAGTTTACACATGATGGAAAACGATCATCAACCTGGGGAGAGTGGTGTAACTTCGGTTCGATGCAAGCAAACATCGTATCCGGCCGAGCTGTTGGCCTCAAGTCTCGAGACCATTGAACAACAGCCACAACATTACGATACACTTAAAAAGCATCCCGGTTTAAAATCTGTACCTGCTGGCTCAGATTCCAATGCGCCACCGGAGTATTCGTCTATCGCTGAGCGGCTTCAGCATCTCAAATTTTGGCGAGATTCTGTCATATTGACTTCCACTGTTTGTACAACAGCCACAACGACAACGGGGAGTGCCAGTGAGGACGAGGAAGCTGTTCTTAACGATATGACCCCACTGGAACAACTCCTATCCTGTGAAGTTCCGGAGCAAATTGAACCCAAGCCATTATCGCCTGTTCATGACGGCGCATCGACTTTGCCTACGAGTTCACAAACACGGGCTGAGGGGATTAATTTAGAATTCGCAACACCTGTCTCCACACTTATGAAAACCGCTGACTCCACTTTGACTTCGGATGGGGCGAGCAAGGGGGTTGGCATCGGCCGCTTCATCATTACGCGTTCTATAGCAGACCAGGAGCCGAAGTTATCTCCTGTGCTTGCTAAATCGGTTGTCACTCTTCCCTCCGATAACAACACATTCTCTGGTAGGGGCGGATCGAGTGCAGTCGACAAAGGTGGTGTAGCCTGTCCTCTGTTCTCAATTGGTGCGCACTTCGGACGATCGATGCTGCCGGATTTACACACTACTGGACGCTTGACAGTTTCTTGTTCTCCCGACCGCTACCGTTGTACAAGCGTTGCTGAACTCGGTTTATCAACCGTCTCGGCAGACGATGGCGGAACTTCATCCAATGCTCCAATTCAAACTGTTGACCCCTCTGTCTCCAGTCCACACATTCGCAACTGTCCACCGGAACTCACAGATCAGCTAATGTGTCCACCCACTTATATACGGCCTTCATTGTTTGCTCGCTCCGGTCCGTTGACCAAATGGTTGATGGAACAGGCGGAAACTGTGCCCAAGAAAGAAGCGAACGAATGGGACTATCCAGCCACATCATCAGGCGAGGAACCGGTGCCACGCAGACGGGTTCCTGTTCGACGAAATCAATCCCAACCTCGATCGACTGCCACAGTCGATCGCCTATGCGAGAGTGCGGATGAAAATAATCCGGACAGTTTGTCTTGGGTGAGTCTCACTGTGTATCTGTCCATTTATTTATTATCCCCTCATTCGTACTTATCAACGCTTATCCGAAAAATTACTCAATTCCTTCCACACAATCACACAAGTACTGGTCGCCACTGCTTCGAGTGTGCCAGGGAGTTCAGTGTTGTGCTGACTTCATGTTTCAAAAAACCATTTGTAGACTATTCTCAATTTCAGACGTGCGCCCTGTTGCTTAATAACCCTCACCGATTTTGTGCTATTCATTATCCTCACCGGAAATGATGTCAACCTAATCCAGCTGATAAAATAGGCTTCGATCAATACCTCATAGTCTGTGATTGGCAATTGACGTGGTCATATGATCGTGAGAAATTGATCAGGGTTCAGATGGTCATAAGTATAACACAAAACTGATCGTCCGTATATTCCAGATTTACTCAACCAACCGAGACATATTGTCAGCACCATCGTGATTTATGTTTGATCAAAGTTTGAACACAATTCATCAGCAGCACATGCGCTTGTTCATTCGGAGGGGGGGGGGTTGGTTATTGTGTCTGTGTGCCTGGTACGTGAGACTGTTTACTGTGCATTTCAACAATATTGTATGTACCCGCGTACGTGTACTCAAGCGTCCATCTGTGTGCACTATCATGGTCGATCTGTCAGAGGAGCTACGATCAGGGTTCTGTTATCCAATTCTTTACCATCGAAACAGGGAAAGATGGGACACTTATTCACATTGCCGCTGAAAATCCTCTTCCGCACTTCAGTAACATCAAGCCACCGTAAACACACTGTCAGGCGTACATCCAGCTCACTCGCTTTCGGCGGTTGCAAGTGATTTACTTAGTAAATCGACCTCTGAACTCCTTCAAAATCCTTCTAACGAAGCACTTTGGCACTAAAATATCCGACCATTCTAATCATACTGTTTGCACATGGATCACACGGCAAGTTCTCTCCCAGTGACTGATCTCACTTTTCTTCTAAGTAGCTACCTATGTGGCTGTAATTGCAGATTTCTTTGTTTCCGGCGTTTACGTCACAGTGTGTTCGTGTCAGTCTCACATACTTGATGACGTATGTACTGAGTCCTTTCATGCTTTTTTTGCTTCGATCTAAGGCAACTGGTTCGCTTAACCATTCTGGACACATGCCCTCGGATCACGCGCTTTTTGTCTATCGGGCATTCTTAATAATAGAAGGCATTCTAAGCTGTCCGAGCTCCACTAAATGGCGCATTGCCATCCTTTCGATCAAACTACCGCACTAACGAGCGCACATTGACTACGCTTGTAAAACACAGTACACCTCTGGAAACTTCACCGGGTGGTTATCGTTCTTCACACCTCTCAGCACTTTGTGGTATTCAGGTGATTCAACAGCTTATCTCCCGTTTGTAGGAACCCAGTCTACAGGATCTTCGATTGATGTGAACAAGATGATAATTGGGCCACCCGAGTGCTGCCCACGTCAGGTTTCATCATCATTTGCAAATTTTATGTTACCCTCCGATCTTAAACGAAGTCGTTGGTGCGGTTCACCTCGTGAGCCCAATGTCTTAAGTTCACACCCCTTGTATACAAAGATGTGTGCCCCAGTGCCAATGTCCGACAGATGTAAAACCTAAAGGCCTTTCTCCGTTGAAGTGAGAGTCTGATTAGAGCTAGCCTGTGCACGAAGTCTACAGCCACTCATAGGTCGTGTTTAAACTGTTAAAGTTCACCAGAGCACCGGTTCAGTTCAGCAATCTCACTTTTTGGTCTTGACTGTTTCATGACAACAGAATGATTCGGCACCTAGTTCAACCTTATTCAGTTTAGTTCACATTGTTCAACTAAACCTGAGAACCTTATTCGGACGAGCTCCAATGAGAGTGAAACTCGAGTCTAGTGCTTCTCTTCGAAAGAGGCTGGTTGGGAGGTCTATCTGAATGCGAAAACTGCGATCAGATGTGAGTGATGTTCAACTTGAAAATAAACCAAAATCACTGACTACTCGACGGTAAAATAACACGACTACAGGTTATCCGGTGCAGCGGCGTTCAGCCATGGCGGTATGGGACGAAAATTCGAATTGTAACACTGTGTACTGAAACTTGCTGTTTGAAAGACTGTCCAAGAACATGCTGTTGTCCCACTGAATATCATAGGATGATTTGTGACCTTGTTCAGCGAAACTGGGAAGTGACTGGTTTGTATTGTTTCCGTAACAAATCGTTTTCTTTAAAAGTGCACCCATATTACACTCTCAACCAAAGGGTAAATGTGCACCGTTTTCATTAGCTCTGGTTGCGACAAAATTACATGCAGGTAGCTTTGGTTGTTCACTTCAACGTGTCTTCCGCCCATTTTACTCTTTCGGGTAACCTTGACCCTATGTGTTGGACGGATAGTGAAAATTAAACTTAACCGGGACACATTTCGCAACTTCGCGTGAGAACAAATCATGCTACACTGTAGTTGTCCTTATAGACCAGCGTGGCGGAAACGCTTGCATGGTTGATCGTTTGTATTACTGTTGAGTGTGTGGAATTGTTTTTAATCCCCTTCAGGCGTAGCTTAGAAGCTAATTGACGTACGTCACATATGTTTGTATGGGGCGACAACGACTGTGTGGCTACCTTGCTGTTTGGTGTTCTGTTGTTTTCTATTTTGTGTACGACTCACTCCACCATGCTAACATTTGTTGCTGTATGCCTTTTCCAGTTTTAGATGCCCCGATATAAACTTAGATTGTTCCTTCATGTATCTGTGATTAAAAGCTACTATTCTTGCTATCAAATAGCAGCGTGCTATGAGGAAACCAAGTGGGAATCGGATTCCTTTACAAATGACCGATCTAATTCGCAAATTCCGAGTGGTCAAAATGATTGCTGTAATTATCGTTACTGATGAGTAGTCGGGGATTTGGTTTATTTTCAATTTGACCATCAATCACATTTGATCGCAGCCTTCGCATTCAGATAGACTTTCCAGCCAGCCTCTTTCGAAAAGAAGCACTAGACTCGAGTTTTGCTCCCATTAGAGCTCATCAGTAGTGCATATCCTTGCCACGGCCGGGATTTGAACTCCGGACATTCCAATCATGAGTCAACCGTGTTGACCACTGCGCCATTGACCTCACATTAGGCACGACCGAATTATCAAATCTGAACGCTCAACCACTCTCGCTTGTGAGCAATGACCAGGTTGTCCGATCGTCTCGAGAGGAGACACAGTTACTGCCTGTTAACTCCAATCGATAACCTCGCGATTAGGACTTCCAAGACAGGTCGAGATCACAGAACTCATCGTTGTTGATTTTTGAGTACAAGGTAGGTACCCTCGTTGCTTAGCCAACTAGTGTTTTGTACGTAACTGGCAATCAAAGTGAGCGAGATTTTAGATGGGTGATTATGGTAACGTGGTGAACTTTGTCCGCCGAAACAGAGCTGATAGTCTATGTAAAATCGTCTGTTCCTTGTGACTTATCTTTCGCGAATGACTGGCATCTGTAAATCCTTTCCACCACCGTCAGGATGCTATGGGAAACGTGTAACTCGATCTTCGAGTTGATGTTACTATGTTTTAGCTGATCATGAGAGTAATCATTCGTCGTTGGCTCTTGCCCTGGATTACGGCTTCTGAATGTAACGCTTGAATCAATTGGCTTCAGGATCGTTGCTCAATAGGCTTGGATGGCACATTTGATACTTCCACTTGGTTATCAAAACAGCACGAATCTATCGTTAATTGATTACCATTGTGTCATTATACCCTCCCGTTCGAAAGTGATTAGTTACAAAGTCGAGTTCTGACAGATACAAACGCCCCTGTCCCCATTTGGTCATTCGGCCAGTGCCCAACTCATATGAACTGGGGTTGTTTCGTAGTTGGCGTTGCTTTCATTTCTCACTCTGGTCGATACATCAGTCTTCTTTGGGGATGAAAAAACAGCGGGATGGATGTTTAACTACTTCCACATGTGATATTTCGGTGCTCTCATAATGGATTCCTAGCTCATCTGCCGCCTATAGATATGCGTTTCCTGTCGCTGCTCCGAATCTATGGGAAATCTGGATTGATCATAATCAACTCTTTTTCAACTTGTTTAAACTCCAGTGGTACAAATTCAGTCACTTCGCATGTACGACTGTCCATTATACCGTCTGTCTGCTAACGCCAAAAAAGTGGGACGGTTGGTTTTGAATTTCATGAAAAAACGGCACTGTATCTTCAGGTAGGAATTCTCTGCCTACAGGGCAGATCCATCTGAAATAATTAGTTCCTTAGTGAATTGGAGTGAAACATTGGAAAGGTGTAAACCGTACGGTGTTCTCTAGGCTATCATTGAGTTCATTTCGATCATCCATGGACAACTGTTCGTACATATCGAACCAAGGATCATTAAAGCGGGGTTTAAACAGACGAACACTAGAGTGAGACGGCTGGGGAATGCTGGTTACCGGTACAACCATAGTATTAGAATGGATTGTTTTTCAACACACCGTAAGGTCGTGGGTTTACTATCCAAGACTCTAACAGAGTGGAGGATGCATTCCCGGTTGCCCCGAAACGCCCCCCAGAGAATGTTTCGTACACCGTGACCTGTTGGGATAATGTGCTTCGGCCCGGTGGTCTCCATGACGGTGTTTGACATTTCCATTTATATTTCCTACCGTTTGGTATCATGGTACTTTGTGTAAATAGCTGGTTGTCGGCTTGTCTTTTCCAATGTAGCCCGTACGGAGGCTACATGAGTGTTTATATAAATAGTAGGATGTGACAATGTAGCATATTCATTCGTAATCTGAGGGAGTGGTGATTTTCTCATTCACTCTGCTACAAGCCGTACTGTGACATTGTGATCTGTAGGCAGTGGCTGTTAGATGCTTGTTTGTTATCGTTGATCAGAGATGTCCTGCTAATAGGAATTCTAGGCTCAATCAATTCAATGTTTAGAATTAATTTCAGTTTCATTTTTAACGAGATTGTACGAAATATTGTTCCATTACTATTCAAAGACGAATCCGCATATTCACTAAGTTTTATCAACCTATTGCATTACGAAACTATCTGTAAACAGATAATCAAAGGAAAATATTGGTGGGTTAAACGGTGATGTCAGCGAATGTGCTTGTTAAAGAAACGTTAGCTGACTACCAAACAACTGGAGTATGCGACAGTTACACCATTTGAGCAGACTGCTCCTGCACACCCAAGGCTAAGCGGAGTAGGCCCTCGGTGGAGTTCGCTGTCAGACTTTCATTGAATCATGCCGTCTGTCTGCTAACCTTGAGAAATGTAGTCGTTTCGGCCACGCGGCTGTTGTCGATCACTTATCCCTGTTTATTATTGACAACTCAAATCTGACTTTCCGCTAAGTCAACTATCGTTGTGTTTGATCGTGTGCAACCTATATGCATTGAATACGGGTAAATTGCGCATACCTAATCGGACATTAACCCAAGGATTGAGGACGTGAATTTCATTTGCACGAATTATCAGTACTCCGAACGATTTGAGTATTCCGTTAATACTCGTTAGGTTTTTTTAAAAACGCTATTTATGATTTCTCTAATTCACCCGCTTGTTGTTTCTGTAGTCGTTCGTGCTTTCACTTCCTCCGTTGCTAACGTCAGTGACGGTTGCGGAAAAATTACTTCATTCGAAATTTTGATCTACTTTTGTGAATTCGCATCGACCTGCTTCTCTTTTTTCATCTCTTATTTATCAGACTCACACTACTGGGAAATGCTTGCAGCCAACAACCAGCAACTGCGAACCAACATTAATAATCCGGGAAAGTGAGTTGTTTGTTTCACTCACATAAATCTTGCAACCTGTTGTTTTCTACCACTCCGTCCACGTATGTGTATATGTTGTCATCTCTAAGACTGCTACTACACTCGTGCTAGAATTAAGAACATTAGTGATTGTTTCGTCATTGCGCTTGATTCCCGTTTTTGTTGTTGTTACTTTCAACGATCTACACAACCAAACTTCGTGTTCCTCTTGCTGTGATAGGTTACACGTACCAATTTACGTATCCATCGACATAAGTGGCACCCGAATTACACAGTTTTTGCATTAATGTGGCCAAATAATTATGATCACGCTTCGATTCACTGATGTAATTACAGTTTGATACTGCCTTAATTTGTGAAATTACGGTTGTTCAATATTAGTAAAACTTTAGTCTTCATTTAATATTTTTTGACAGTAGTTATCTTTATGAAACACGCAAAGAGGTGTTCAGTGAGAAAGGTATCTACTTCGGAAATAGCCATTCAAACATCAAGTCTACCTAGGACGGTTGTTAACCAAGAACGTTAGTGGCACACTGCTTATTTATTCTGAAAACCGACGAAGACAGTAAATGCATCAACAAGGCACGAATAGAAACAATAATGATTCATGAGTGATGCGGGTTTTCGAAATTTACATGAAGATCGAGAAGTTGATTCCCAAAGTCCTTCCACTGGTTCACAGTGGTCTGAAACATCATACTGATTTCGCACATTCCAATGTCCAAGCCATATTATCACATTATTATACCACTTCTGAATCTATCGACATCGATCAACATATGTCATATGCCACATATGCCAACTCGTCCCATCTACCAGCTAAATTCCTTGTGGTAACCCGTATCAATGAAATTCAGTGGCTTGTGTATTTCGCAGATTTCGTAAGTAAATGTAAAAGCCCGCTGATAACCCCTGAAAGTAGCTCTTTATGTGGTCAACTTACTAATATCGTCCTACTGACGTAACGAGGGCATAATCTTTGCATTCAAGTCGGATTACATAAAACGCACAAATAATTGATTCTGGACTCATTTAATTTTTAATCAATCGCTGACGTAAAACCAGCCGTTTTTATGCAAACTGCACATAGCAGTATCAGTTGAAATGAACCAACCCTATGGTTTTGAACTTTCCCGCGTTAACAGTACGAAATTAGCTGGCTTTATGTTAGCGATTGATGGGAGTAAATCGAAATGTTAACATCTCGCGACATCTCCTTGTTTTGATCAAGTGGGTAGAGGGAACTCAGTGTTGATACACTTAATATCCTGTTGGCTTCTAAAAGCCTACAGTCCTGTGAGATTGTGTGAAGCCTACGCTGTTGGCAGTTCATGACAAGCATTCCGCAACTAATTGCTCGCTAGAAAACTATTCAACCGGAACAGGTGTTGAGCAGATATACTCGTCCACCAAATGAACAAGATTATTCTACAACGATTGATGAGATACATATTGTCGGATGTGAACTATTTGAAGAGTTGGCTGTTACTGATGTTAGAGAAGTTATGGCAGAGTGGTAGACATCGTAACTGACCCCGAGAGCAGCTGTGACGTCACGGTTTCAATCGTCAATGGAAATACGACGTACATAGAGGTGGAAATGACTAAGAAATCGGAATGTTGTCCAAGTGAAACTGAGTCATACATGACTTGCTCCTTATAATCCCATCGTGATATCCAAAACCACTCATATTCTTACGAAAGCAAGCCTGATAGAGGTAACATTGAACATTATGTGCATACGGTGTTCTTTTGGGATACAATTTGGAAGAAGTCCTTGGTGCTGGTCAAGTAAGCAGAAAACGAAGAGTGTTTCAGCTAAAATTACTAGGTGTGTCAAATATTTTAAGCACTCAAAACACAAAATAATTCCGCTGAACTGCGCTTTAAAGAATTCAACCACACTATTTGACTTTACCGAACCACTCTATCTTTAATACGTTAAACATAGCTCTCAGTTTTGGCGACTTTTGGGTAACATAGTGGCTTCCCAGAACCATACCATCATTTCAATATCACGACTAGTCCGGTTTTACTTTAGTCTTCAATTTCTCATCGAGGTAACTGGCTAGCTTGTGTGTTTGACCGCTGAAACCGCCCAAACGGACGAACGATAACGCATCCTCACATGATACTTACTCAGATAAAATATACGTTCACCTACCGCTCTTTACACTATAGGGAACCGTCCAATGTGTCCCCGGTGTCGCGTACTGTGCTGCTCAGTCGAGAAAAACCACAACAGGAATCTGAGCGGTACTGAGAAATCTCCATTAATTGAAGAAGCAGCACGCTTTCATCCGTGAACAACAGTATTTACAACTGCTATTAATCAACAGGTGTCCTCATGTTTTGATTGGCCAGTTGATTGCTGTTTTGTTCCACGATCTTGTATCTAGCAGATCGGTTATTTGACACACACGCACTCAACAGCAGCTGATCACCGTCTGTGATTGATTGGCGCCAGCTTGAACATAAATCCGTCTTGTGAACGAACAGTGATTTGCTGGATCTTCTCCAGTCAAGAAACCGCTGCAGTCGAGACTCACTATACCGAGACAGGTACCGCCCACTCCATGTAAAGTCGAGATCGCACGCACTTCTTTCTCAGCTTTCTGCCTTGTGAATGAAGATATTCGTCATGTAACATTTAGACCCAACTTCAAGTGTTGACCAAATAAATGGGTCGTAAAACTGCTATGAGGACTTTGGAGCTGCTACTGAGTGAGTCATGGTCTCAGGCTATCGACCCGACAAACATTGATCTAGTGGCCTGTAAACCAAGTGAGAAGCAAATCGGCACTTCCTAGGCTCACTCACTGTGCTATACGTGCTTTCACATGTGGATACATTCACTGCGAATAGGCAAAATAAACAGACCAAACGACCCGCGCAATTGTGAACGCGTCCTTTGTCTCCTACCGAAACAGTTGTCGACATACGTCTAGTTTTTGGTACCCACGTGTTCATTTTGATACAAACGTTGCTTTGATACGGTGGCTATTTACTACTTTTGCTGCTTCTTTACAAACCTCCGAACTCCCTCAACTAACAGTAATGCGGTGGTTGGCGGCGCCTATGTCCGATTTGTTATCACATTGATCAATGCCAAAGGTGGCACGCACCCATGTTGCTACAAATGATTTACACCGGATCACTTTTTCGATACCTAGCGGGAATCCTGGGAGATCAGAACTGTGAACGTTATGGGATTTCGCCCACTAGCCCCCAGCGAGCCGATCACAATCGCACGCGACAACACCTATACAGAGGTGACCACTAAGTGACTGTTGAATTGATCCGGATTCATTAGGATCTCAGCTATGCTCCTTAATAAAAACTAATGGTGGAATGTTCTTGCCTATGAAAAATGACTGTCTGTACATGTTGATGGTATATGGCTTCTTGATTGAATATCTCGGAGTAGATGCTATTATCTTATTGTATGAACTGTGGAAACGGAATCTATGTTTCGCGAGATGTCACGCGGAATATTAACATGCTTAAGGTATTTGTTTACGAGTCCTCATGCTTCACTGTAACTCATTTTCCGCGTCCATTCTCTTCCTGGACCTTCTGGATTCTGGGGAAATTGACAGTTGTCCGTCAGTTAGCTTCAGCAGCAACAAGTGACATCACATCGTCTAGCTACATCAGTCCGCGTCTGATCAAAGCGGTTATCTAGTTTCCTATCACAACCTTCTGCGCAATCTCCACTTTCTAGATCCCGCATTGGATGACATGTCCATTTTGACCACGCGATTCCCTCCGCGCCTTCGTCGGTGCCACAGCACTGGCTCCATAATCCCGTGTCATGAGTTGTTTCTACATCCAGCCGAGTACATTCCGTCCCCGCTGCGCTTGCCTTGGCTACGCGACATGTCTATTACACCGCCACCACCACCAGGACCCGATTCGGAGCTGCTCGACCGCGTGCCAAGTCTGCCTGAACTGAACAAAGGTAGCAACGCGCTAGGTCCTGACAGTAATATGTGTCGTGATGCAATGCTCAACTATACGGTAATGCTAGACGATCGGGCGACCATAACGGTAAATGCGGAAACGGACCCAATGAGCAACCAAGCTTTGAACGCGCTTACCTATCCGAGTCACCAGAGCCCGTATAACTTGGACATTGAGCGGCTGGTGCGAGGTGGGTGTGTCTCTGTGGTTTTGGCTGATGCCGGCTGTTGCTTCTTGCTGTACATAGTATGTTGTTCATTTACTCTTTCAGCGTTTGATTGGTATTGTTTATATCCCTCGCGTATGTCTTGTAGATTACATGGCGCCGCTTGCCAAAGGGTAACTCATCGCTTAGCAGTGTTACACTTACACACATTTCGGCACTGCTGATTACGAGCTGAAGAACTTCCCGAAGCGAGGGTGGTTGTTAGGGATTACCGGTTGCCTGTTATTCCCTTTATAGGTGCTTAGTACTTAAACATCTGTAGCATCTGCTACCCACTTTTGTTCGTGATAATTTGAGGCGTAAGATGCATGATGAATGTGTGTTGCCTTGATGATGTCAATCGCCTTATCGATTTTCAGCAGCTCTTTCTGTTTGTTTATTCATTTGTTCTCTAACGGTTATGTCTGTGTGCTCTTTCGACTACCTTATGGGAATTAAGATTGTAATCCAGATTTGTGGTGATCAAATCTTTAGTGTTTACATGTTTCCTTAATTCTGCCACGTCGAAGTCGAAAATTTTTACGATGGGAACGCGTGTGCTCACCCATAACCGGTTCATTCTTAAACTCACGTCATCAGTCTATTGGTGGGGAATTTTTCAAGTATGTGCTTTGAGTTATTCTTGCACCAGTTTGTGGTGTTTTCTATCCAACATCAACGTGGTAACATTCCTATCTGTTCAGAGATAGCACATGCAATTTTTGTATTTCGGCACGAAACTGTTGCAAACGCGCTCATGGGGCACAGATAGACAGTCTTCCTCTCTTGTTAACCCGTCTGCTGCATTATATGCCTCATTTGTGGACATGCCTGCATACTTCTTTGTTACCGTGTTGTAATGCCTCATTTTGCGTTGTCCCCCTGAACACATATTCCAGCTTGATTTAAATTGGCGTACCGTCTCACGACATGTTTCCCCTATGAGTTACCGTAGTTATCTCTTTGTATCCTCTTAATACGCTTTTTTCTAATTTTAGACCACGAATCAGTTTACCGACGTTTCAGTTCCGTCCTACGTAATGCGCCTGTGTTCCATACTGTGTCGCGTCTTCGTGTAGTTTCGTTTCTTGACATTTTTATCCCATGCTTGCACCATTGTGCACCATTGTTCCCATCCGTGCCTGATAAACGGTTGAACGCACGCCTACATTTGTAAAATCGCGGTCGTGTTCTGCTTGCTTCCATCGGTTTGTTATGCGCGACTCATTTATACGATTCTAACAGTGGATATTCGCCCACTGAACCGGTTCCCCATTATCTTATTTGCCACGAAGTCAGCTTCAAACTGAGGCTTAGCCTTCTTATGTAGATTTTGTTTATTTTCGAAGTGAATAGGCCACGTCAGGATTAAGTTAGCTGGATCATACTCGTGCTGAATACTTTTTTCTGGGTTGTCCAGTTGTCCAATCAGTTTGAGACAGCACCAGTTACAAATTTTCTCCCGCAGTGCAGCACGATATAGCTTCAAACATGGTTGACGGTTTCCCACTGACTTCCATTTGTTAGCTACTCATTTGGCTACTGCTGCAATGGATGACAGCTAGAACCACATTACGACTGCGTTCTGTTCAACATGTGCGGTTGCGTGGTTTCAACGACTGACTAAATTTAGCCTGTGAATCGCGGGCGTTCTGTCACTTGACGAGGTAATATAACGTGTGTGTACTGTTACTCTTTCTCGTGACGAAAGCTTGTCGCAAACCAGTATTCGTCACAGTGTTCGGACGACTTTCAGGAAAATATCTCGTACCAAATTCCAAGCAAAAATCATTTGTTCGCTGCTGGTCGAGTTCTCAGTAAGCAGATAACATATAAACTAATTATAATTCAAAAATGTGTATGGTACCGGGTCGAAGTTAGAGCCACTTCCAAACAGATTAGGGTGTTACACTTTTCAGCGCAATTGCGTTGCGTTACAACTTAGAACGCATTCGAACTGAAGAGTAATCTGGTTTTCCATGTACTTGGGCAAGTAATCTCACGTCATAAATCACAATAAGAAGATTGGTTTTTATTTGGCGGCTTATTGGTGCCAAATATCCCATGCTTGGTTTGCTTCACATACCTACTTTGTAACTTCCACAATGCACGTTCAAGTCTTATCATCAGCAAGTTTGGTCTTTTTGCTTACTCGTTTGTTTGCGATGATTAACACGGCTATCCTAGATGTGGTCGTTTTAGGCCGAATTCATTTTAACTTATATAACTGTAAGTTTATTGAAAAGTACCGCTCCATCGACGACTCAGGCTACAAGTCAAAATAGTCTGTTTCATCGTTTCCCATATACTTACAACGGTAGCTTCAACTGTTATGCCAGCGGATACGGCTCAAAGTTGAAACTGACGATGTGCCGAAAGTTGCTTTTGGCATTGTAAGGTTTATCTATTCGAGTGGTTATTTTTTGTGTCATCACCCTTGAGAAAATCATGATACTCGACCTTCCTTTCTCTTTTTCCTCTGTTATACTTCTCATTGGTTGTTTCTGATCAAATCATTACGTGTTGGTAGGCTGCTGCTTACATGCATGCTCTTTCGTATGCTGTTTGAGCACCGGCAACACTCGGGGCACACTGGATCATTTAACTTTTGCGTAATGTGTATCATATCTCCCCCTTAAAAGCGATCGCGCGTGTATGTTTCTGCGTAGTAAATCGAGCACAGAGGACCGTCGTGTCATATCACTGTTTGCCGTTTCTAATTCATTTCATATTTCGTTACCTTCCATCTGTTGTTTTGCTCGTATGAATGCATGCTAATTTAGTCTTATTGTGTCCGGTCTTCATTCTCTGTGTGCAGCTTTCTAAGCCATGTTTACTCGTGGGTGCTGTACAATTCTTCTAATAGTTTGTTTTGTTGTTGGCAGTTTGCTATTTTTTTTAACCTTGCTTTCGTTCCACTACGTATTTCCCCACGTTCCCCTGTCTCCTTCCTTTCTTGTGAACCGTCTCTAGCGGTCGCCCTAGGTGCTCCAGTTCCTCGACCCTTCTGTCGCAGTCTGATCAGCACGGCTGTCATCCGTGGATCCAGAGACGATGGCCAAGCTTGCAGTAGTGTTCCCGATATCAAGCGGTTGATGGATGACTGTAATGTGATTCAGAAAACTCCGACCCGTGAGTAACGTCTAGCTATTTTACTGATCTCAATGTTGTGCCCCAGAGTATACTTCTTGTTTGTATGGCATCTGTACGGTCGATGTGTTCTTGCTGCCTGTTTTCACGTAGATTAGCATAAACTGAATCATCTTTATGACCCATTTCCTACAAACAATTTCTATGATCGTTTTTCCCTTGTAGCCGGCAGCTCTAACGACTTTTTCGTCCCCAGCGCGCCGTGTGTACCCGAAGTGTATCCACTGGAAACCTTGCATAACGCTTTGACCCTTAGTCAACTTGAAGCATTCTTTGCTCGTCTGACAACACACAAGTTTCCCACTCCGTTCACTTCACCTCAGCCCCCCTCAACGCCGGTCACCTTTTTCGATCCTCACCATCATCACCACGGTCGTCATAATCATTGTCACGATTCGGCCGCCAGCCTGGTTACCGCTTTTCCGTCCCCAACCGAACTCTACCACAGCGAGGAGCTTCTGACGGGTAGCGAAGTTGCATACGATGGAGGATTATATACGAATGTCGAGGTGGCTGCATCACTAGATTCGGGTGGCAAGTCCTTACTTGAGCGGCCGCCAATAGCACAAGAGCGAATGCAAGTTAATTCTGTCTTCCGTTTGGTAACTGTTCGCAAACAATGTCCGTCGACTACCGAAGATATTACAGTGATGTGTTCAGATACTGCGCTTGATAGCCCCTGGCATTCAGAGGATGTTAAGGTAAGTTTGATAAAAGCTGTACAAATGTCTAGGAATCTATCGACGTTCAAATTAATGACTGATTGGCTCTCGTTTGTTTTATGTGATGTGTAGTTTCTGTACTGACCATCTGAAACCACAATGTGCGCTCGTACAGGACTGACACTACACGATTTTCCACTGATACACTGATTCGAAAGAGTTCGAGGGTCTGTGAGTACAAAGAATTATTTGACCAATTTATCTTATAACATCTTTCTTTGTTAACACGATGACCGTTTCTCAATATACCAACGAGTGATATCGGAAAGCTCATTGCTGCAGTGGGTGTGGCTAGCCTTAAGCCTAGGTGAATTATACACGAATGTCTGAAGAAATAGCCGCCACATAACTATACAACCACCTCACGCACCGTATTTCCACAGCGGTTTAGTAAGAAATCATTCCGCCATTTCGCCTCAGCATCGTGATACGCCGTTTACGCATACTTCCGACGAGAGGTTTTAGTTTGCTGGAACTCAAACTTTCCCCTCCACGAGCTTCAAACCTGCCGTCAATTCGGCCGTGACGTCCCTGTATACTTGGAGGGCCCATAACACAGACTTCCCATAACACTGGGTTTACCATTTTAGAACCTCAATCCTTCGAAGGGGTAGTCACGTAGTATACAATGAACTAACAGGGCGTTGTTCCGTTCTAAACTTATGGGTTCTCAATGTGTAGAAACAGAGTGCAACGAAGTTTTTTTTAACATAACAGAGACTAAAAATACCCCACCTACAACGAATGAATGTCCGTTGTCAACGCATCGATTTTCAAAGATCATGCCACCATCAGATCCATCCGCATTGAATGTGTTCACGTCACTTAGACAAACGAAGCGGCATTACGAAGCCCAAGAGCCGTGAACCTCAACTCGCACTAAAATGTTGCGTTTGCCTTGGCTTTAGCGAAATGGCATTATCGTTCACTTTCTAAATGTTAATGTAAACCTCACTCACGGATTGTAGCTTAGCGTCCGTTGCACAATTCTTATGAAGGTATTAAGTGTAAGTAGCGATCTCCGTTTGTTGCACTGATAGTCATCCTCGTACTACTGTGGTGGTTTGTTTCGCTTTGATAGGATTACCCGTCACCTTCACTTAGCCTGTACACTACTCCTTAGTGTTCTCAAATAGTGTTTATCACCATCTCAAAAATGCCGGGGTCTTGCAGCAATTTCTCTTATGTATATCTGCATCTGATAGAGCTTTGGAATCTTATATCTCTCCATACCGGTTCGTTCATTTAACATGGGCAAAGCGGATGTAAAGTACAGCTTCTGACTAGTTTTGTTGTCAAAAAATGAGGTGCTAATCATAGGACTCGGTCACCTGACATTTAATTCACGCCCATACCACTTACAGTGCTTTCCGGCAGTTGCTCTATTGACTACCGATGTGATTGTCAAACTACCCACCGTCCACGTGATCAGCTAATTTTGGGTCGGCACATAGGCTTAACTACACCACAGTAAAATAAGGTGGTCGTATGGTTTAATCGTGGCTGTCTTTCATACTCCTGTACGTAAACCATCCTTTGTAGATCCTATTCCAAAAAATTCACCGCACAGCTTCCCAATGACACCTGTTCGCTTATTGCAGAATCTGACGGTTCTCGGCTTGACAGTTAGCCAGATGTTGGAATATCCCCTCCAACGATGCGACGAACAGTTGTTTTACCTAATTCTTTCCAGGTCAGTACAGAGGTTTCATCGAAATATATCGTAAGACGAGTACAAAATCCATTAAATGGTCGTTAACGTCACGTCAGAGATGAACACGGAAATCCGTATACTTCGCTAGACCTGGACCGGATGTTCCTTCACACGATCAACGTTATATGGCCAGAGTGGTCGTGGTAGATCCGTAGCAACGGAGGTTACAAGGAATAAACAAACTTCCAGTGGGAACATAAGTTGAGATTGTGCAACCCGACTGTGATTGAGCCAATAGATGCTAAAATGCACTGGCGGAATGTCTTAGGTTGGTTGCCATTTCCTGAAGATTGTTTTGGTGACATTCTCACAATGGCCGGTGTCCATGGGGTGTTCGAAAATGGTGTTAGTGATCGATTTTTGACAACCGATTCCAGTCCAGTACAGATGACCTTTCTTGATTTTAATTGAAAAGCGTCTAGTTGTACAAATAACATTTCGTTGTGCGACACTAGCGTGAAAATGAATACACTAGCGTTAATTGTTCGTGGATTAGTGGCTTATGTCTCAGGTTCAATCCTGACATCGAGGCTGTAGCAAAACAGACTTGCATGGTTACATCTAGACAAGTACGTTCAAGCGACCGGTGCTGGTGACGGTTAAATTAATCTGTTACAATATCCTCCACAAACGGAACCTTTGTAAACAAAGCTCTTTCCAGCATCAGGCGGTACCCCGTGCGAAAGCTTTGACACTCGTGTTCAGAATAAGGAGTTGATCCAGAAAACCGTTCCTTTTCAATTGGTTTTGAATTATTTTCAACCGTTGTTCTAGTTTCTTGCTCTATTTGTTGGGCTTCGAATTGGACTACACTTTTGATTAATGGGTACGAAGCTGTTGAAGTGTATGTCCCAGTTTGTCTCAGCTTGTTTACTGGCCTATCCAGGATGCCAGTATGGCGTCTCGTCTTATAGGTATCTGGGAGGTGGAGCGTGTTCAATTCACTTTCCGGGATAGAATTAATAGAAGCGTGTGTTCTATTTAAAATAATAATAATAACTGCTGGCTCGTTCGTTCGTATCATAACGACAAAAAATGTCGTCAACGTATGGGCAATATATGTTTGTTTACAAACACCTGTCGACAGCGTACTTAAAAGGAGTCCCATAGCTACCTCTTCAGATTCTCGATACAATTCGCCGCCAAACACGCTTTGAATGTTTAGTCTGAAACGGGGAAGCATTTGTTTTAAGTTTGATTTCTGTAGTCCGCAAATGCTTCCCAGTCTTCCTCCTTGACCACACGAAGCATTGACTGTTTCTGCGACCGGAACATGCATAAACACCGCACTTACATCAAAAGGATTCATGTGGCGATGTTCAACACTCGATATCGTTCACGGAATCTACATACTAGATGCGAACGGGGCTAATATTAAACAAAACCAATAGTCAAAAAAATCGAAAGAGACTAGATTAAACAATTGAAACACCATCGAGAATCTAGAAATGACAAAATGGTCAACAATCAGTAACAGGTCTACCTCTTAACCATTTGGCATGTATACGCCACTGATTACCACCGGTCGTTAGTGTTTTCTATTGTGACCTTCAGCTAATTGTAGCCGATGAGGTTTATCACTGTACTCAACCGTCATGGCCCATTTTGCGTATACGTAGCAAGTTGAATTCAGAGTATTTTGTCGAGGTAGGTCTTAGTAATTCTTGATTCGGTTATCGGTATCTACCCACATTGTCGAATGACTTATCGTGCAGTTCCTCAGTGTTTCCTAATTCGTGTGAACCCAACCCCCCTGCATGGCTAGCTCAGATACTTTGAAGTATCGCAGGCTTTCACTAAAACTGTACGTTCAAAAACGAAAACCCTGAAAGCGAATGTGTGGATCTTTGCCCACTTTTCCTCTTACCGTCGCATACTGGTCACCGTCCTAAATTCCCATGGTCGCTTTTGTCTATTTCTTGAACCCATCGGATGAAATTAATAGACCGGATACTGCAGCCCGTAGCTTTGCCAACAGTCCTATACCTCATTCGTCACCCGATGTTTAGTGTTAGTTTCAAACAATTAATAATTAAGAGAATAACTGCGTTTGTGAGCAAGCATGAGATGATAGCATGTTTTCAAGCTAGAAGAGTGTGGACCCGCAACCTCTGATGAGCCATGTCTACCAGGAGTTTGCAATTATTTCCTAATCTGTCCCGACACAGCAGGTAGATTTTCCCGCTTATTTTACTGAGTCGAATTCTCGAAGGACTGATCAGCTGTCCGTTACATCTCTCCTATTGAATTGCATTTGTTCGTTGTATCAGTTTTTGTTAGCGCGTACGTTTACACACTGATATGTATTAATGCACCATCTCCCTTTCTGACAGACACGCTCGGTATCAACTGAAGAGACGGATGCTGGGAAGTCAAACTGATCTCACCTATCGACCTCGTAAACCTGTGATAGCGCCCTGTTTTCCGTTTGCACTTTATTCCCTGAAATTTATCGAGACCGGAACCGACTCAACCGACTTCCTTTCCTACACCTTTTTGCCAATTCACTCTATACACGAAATTAGCTTATGCATTTCAAATTACTTTGTGACAGGTACTTTTCGTTAAGATCTATTTGAGCATACTTTTTGTTCTCTGTTGTTATCGATGCTTTGCGACAGTCGAACGGTCACCTTCTGTTCAGCCCGCCTAGTGGTGTGAGCGAGTCAGCTTTGGGAGCCCGAGTCACAATTCTCCACTGAATAGGTGGCTCTTCGCGGCCCTCGCGAGTCTTTTTGAGCTGGCTTCAGCTCAATGATTGCGACGCTGGGGTACCATTTACACGTTCGTTTCTGTGGTGTGAAATCTAAAGACTAGCATGCCATGGCAAACCTAGCATAATAAAACAAATAGAATTTTTCATCGATATGCGTGCAACCACCTTATGAACAAGAAAACATCATACTGCTCCTTACGTGGTATCTAACAGTGCATTCGTGCTGTCTCGCACAAGTTCACTAACGCGTTCACACTCAGGACACGGGTCCCAGAACCATCCACATCACACTGTATCCGCCCTCAGCTGCCGTGATCCTACATTGACAGAACTGATTAATTTTAGCCCCTTAAAATGAAAAGATGTCTCCAAAAGCATCGATGACTTATGGTGTGGCTCGGACCCACCAGAAAGTTCAAATCGACTTCCTGGATCGTCGTGCACGTGCTGTATACCAATTGCATGGTGCATCTGGCAAACGGTTTCTGTGCGGTAATGCGTTTTCACAAACACTCCATCTTAAGAGCATCCGAGACTGCTGTTCACGCACCCTATGTTGGTCCTAGGGTACTGACTCCATGGACCTGGACATTCCGTCTGTCGCCATTTTCACCCATGACAGGCCAATGTGCTCATGAGCTCAATCATTTAACTTCCAACCTGTCTAATTGTTTTATCATATATTACAACCGGTGACAGCATAAAAAATGGTGCTATCTTATACAATCAGTCTTCGAGTGGAAATGATCTGGGCCACAAATCCGCTTTCCAGAATTAGTGGGTCCGAGTTACACACCATCTTCACGATTACAGCAGGCTGCTACATCTCATCTTCCGTTAACCATAGTCGGCCGAGCTACCCAAACCTCAGCACACCTTCCAGAACCGCAGGAAAAGTATTTTATGAAAGTGAAATAAGACAATCAAGCGAAAGCGTTGTCCATTCGCTCTGACGAAGCCAGTATCGTGGAGAAGGGACTGGCATACCCAGAATATATGTACATATGCATTTAACACGTAAAAAACCACAAGGAGTGGCAAACTTGCCACAATATAGGAAAAAGTAGTGCGCAGGACGAAGATGAAAAACGATGTGGAGGGATGAAAAAGTTACAATAATGCATATGGAGACATGCAACACGAGCGCCGTTGACTTCTGTTCTTCGCTATATTAGACAGCATCGTTAGCCAAAGGTGTTCGTTCTTCTTCGGACTTCAATTAGGAAGCCGAAAGCACCCTACTGAAACAAGCTTCAAAATGGATGCCTTCATACTCCGAACCCACCAGGCTGCTGCTTCCAGCATCATCCATCACTCACAAACAAGACACAGTGTCAGGCAGTCTGGCATTCGTAAGATGTGACCAAGCCAACAAAGCCTGTCAGACGACATCAATGTTTACGGGTCGACAGAGTTTATCCATCCTGAAGAAACTTCGGCAGAGTTAGTCACCGCTGACGCGCTGTTCCTATCACATGCCGCTGATATTTCGGTGGAAAGAGGATACTCTATGAACATACGCTGCAAAAATAGACCAGGTTTAAGAGTCATACTGTAGGACTGCCTTTACAGTGGCACATCCGGCCATTCACAGAAGGATTGAGATCATGCCGACGACACAGATGGCGCAAGTTGGAAAATGTCATGCAAGCTTTTGCTATGCGATTTACGATCTCATCAGACATCCCATCGGTGCTGATACAACCCAAATGACAAAATTCCCGACTACTTCCAGCAGTTCACCACTAAGGGTGAGATTAGGCGCAACCAATCATACCACCTTACATTTAGTGGGTGCAAAATCCATAGGAAACTGATGAACTGAAGTCTCTAACCTATCTAGTATGTTTTGAGCTCCCTATCAGCCCTCGCAGATTACGGCGATGTCTATGGCATATTCTACGCCTCAGAGTCGAGCGTCTGGGAACAAACACACACCATCATATTTGCAGTCTATAAGAACAAGGGGGAGCTCGACAACCTTGTTGCACCTCGCTTGAGATACTATAGGTTTGCGATACGTTACCGTTAGCCTTAACCTTACCCGAGGTCTGACAGTAAATTGCGTTCAATATGTTCACATACTTCTCAAGTACACCCTTCCTCGACAGGCAGTTCCGGAGTGCAGCTCTGTCAACTAGACCGTAGGTCTCTCTGATGTCTCAGAAGACGGTTGCTGACCTTCTGTATGAGAGACGGAATGTGAAGGTGTGCCCAACAGCCAGCTTGTTCTTCACCGATATGTTCTCCGTGCGTTTTGCTTAGTTTGCTAAGTACAGTGGCTGCGAACAACAATCTGTTATCTGCAAAAGAAGTCAGTGAACCCTTTTTGGAACAACTTCGCTCATCCAAAGTTTCTGAAGCAGAGCCGTCAGCTCTTTAACTAAGACTGCAGCTCCGTCAACAAAAAGGACAATGGGGAATTCGTCTGCGCCAGGTGCCTTGTGAAGTTTCAGAAACTTGACCTCGAAAGAGACTTCTGTTTCCGACGGCGGAGTAACGTCAACAGACCAATGAATCCAGGCATCTCTGGTAGCTAACTGAACTGTTGGGAGTGCTCAGTCCAACGTCACAACCGTCGTCGACTCACCATTGGCTTCGCAGATTACTTCGCTCACATCTGGCTTTCTGCGACCCGTTTCTGAGATGAGACAGAAAAGCGTTCGGCAGTTCCCAGTGAGAGCAGCTTATTTCATCCTGATAGCGCATCGTGTTCACTACGCTTCGAGATCCTCTCGCAATTGCTTTCAAATTTCCGAGCGAGTAGCTGCTGGATGGAGGTTCTACGGATCGCACGGAGACCCAGTGGTGAGTAGCTGAATGCCATACATATACCCAACGTTTTCTTCAAAGTCGTCTGGTGAGTAAGGTTCTACATCAGATGCAAGCGCACTTTGGTAAGTGTAGAGCACTCGTTTTTCCGCTGACTTAAATACGTCAAATTGTTGTTGGCGACGAAGTGCCCCCTCACTAAACCGGAGAGGGAACTTGGCATACATTAGTGTGTGATCGCAATCCACACAGGTGCATCAGATTGACTTGCAATCTTGGAAGCAGTCAGGAGACCGATAACTGACGACCATGTGGTCATTGCGTCCAAGATTGACTCGGCGATGGAAGTCTCCATTGTATTGATGGAGAAGTGGCTGATGGGGACTGGGCACGTAGCACTGAGCTACAATCTTGAAGCTGTATTTCAGCAGAACTGATATCCGTGGCGAGGGTCTCTAAAGTATGCCCAAAGACTGCATGTCAACCTATTCGCATAGGTGCTCAAGCATTCAATGTGACCAGCTTAAATGGTGTTCGGGAGCGAGTAGGGGTTTGTCTTTCGGCCAGAGAAACCTTGGTATTTGACACAACCATTCAGAATGTGACTTCTGTCGCAAGGTGCAATTAAGGCAAGTCTCTGGTGTATGGGCGAAAACGAAATCACCAGTAAAAATGTTGGCAAAAGAGGGAAAAACGTAAATTGCTTTGGTGTGGTAATGGGCGAAATGGGAGCAAACTTGGCTGCCGACGTATCGACCGAAGAGATGTCATGAAAAGGTAAGAGAAAATTCGTGATTGCTGTCTATCGATATGCGAGTTACGTCTGAGCGTGCTGTGCAGTCCGAAAGTGGGAGGTACTTCTGCACGGTTGCTGTGACTACACGGATTTAATGTTGGACAATGAAGTTGTTGAGGCTGTTTACCGATCTGTATACTTGCGATGAAAGTGTATGGGGCGAGGTAGAAGCGCGCATTCCAAAGGCCAGGGTGGTATTCACCAATCTGGGATATCTCTGACAACACAGGCAGCACTCTGAGGCTTAAGGCTCACATACTTCAGACGGTAGTGAGGGCCGGACCACTATATGGCAACGAAATTTAACCGCTTGTATAGATGACATCTTCAGGTATTTGACCACCGTTGTCTCCGTTCGATCGGTAGCTAACTCGTTTGC
>QNGE01000569.1:0-42577 GCA_008508345.1 Paragonimus westermani
AACGATAGAGAAAGCGTATAAATATTAAGCAAAATGTGAAAATTTTCGCGAGGTCCCCAACAGAATTCATGTCGCAAAAGAGAAACGTTTTTCATATCTTTCTGTGACAAGATTTGCACCATGCTTCGGTGATTCATGGCAAACTTTTCTTCTTTTTTCTACCTCAGTAAACTAATTTACCACTGTGACGCCTCAGCCCTGGTTTAGGCCAGTTAGCTGCATCTTAGTTCACCTGAATTGCTGCTGGAGCCAGATTTGTAAACGTTATGATATCGGTGGACTCAGAAAAGGCACTCTACTTTAGAAGAAGGTAGGATGGCACTCTGGTTCCACTGGTGAGATGTCAAGTTATTTGACAGAAGATTCGGTGCACTGGTTGTACCTATTGTACCAGCCCCAGGTAACGCAATCGCGGTGCTGCCGCACAAATATCAGATGGTCGGCGCTGGAAATCTGGGAGTGGGAGTTGAAGAAACTAGGAATGAAGCTTTATACTCGCTTGTGCCACCACTGCAAACAAATATGTGGATGAACACCGCCAGTGGTGGAGCACTACGAAGGAGACTGCAAAAAATAGACGTGCAACCCAACATTTCACTTCACACACTTGCCGGGTTAAAAAGGCGCTAGAAACACGTGGACTTGCTGGTCTTAAGTCCATTTGAATTAGTCGGATAGGGTGTCCTCAACCATTTTGAAAGCAAAAGGTGTCAGGTGTATTCCATCCTACAGTTACTTCACTCCGCCTAAGAGCCACCTCACCACTCTGCTGTTGCACTAGAATTCTTACAGCTGCTGCACTTCGCCTGAGAATTCTTTGGTCTTTCATTTTTCATGATAAACTCACTTCCAATTCCGGCCATCTTGAAACACTACCAGTCCTGTGAACTTGACTATTTTGACTATATTCTCAGTGTCGTTGGTTGTATTTTAACGCAGCATTTAAACTTTATAACTTTTCTTTATGCACCTCGCATTCAAATTTGTTCCAAACGAGTCCCAATAACGTGGTCGTCCAATAGAAACATGACAGTTGGAGAGCTACTCTCCGCTTTCGCCCCAGCTTGAACATTTGCTTCAGATCTGATTGACTGGTCCTTGTTCATTGACTGGGTGTGTCACTCATTCACTTCGGGCCACTACTTGATGCATCACCCATTGTCCACCTTTGATCAACAGTCCGTTCTGTTCAAGCTGTTCATCTCAGGCTCACCAACGTTTGGATGTAAATGAGTTTACGCACTCAGGGAACGGTGGTTCTCACCTGCTCATAAATGCTGGCCAGTGAAGCGGCTGGCGAGCATCAGACCTTAAAGACTTTGGTATGTATTGGTGAACGTTTAAACAGGAAATTCTGTCGCGCCCAGGTTCAATGATTTTCCAGATTGGTCCTCCTGAAAGGAGTTCAAAAAAACGTGCTATGTATATTCGTGGCCAGCCCTCGTTTATATGCTAACTTGTAGTAAGTTCGTCCACCTCGACCAACGTAGTGCTGTCCGCAGTGACTGAATTGCGTTCCGGCTGAGAGGTTCGTTTTATCAGCCGGTTTGACTTTTACGTCTTGACTTGCTGACAGTTTTTGCAATGTTATCTCCGGTTCGCAGGTTGGCGGGAGGCCGTTTGCGATCACTTCTGACACGGTTTTAACGTGCGATAATTGACTTTACTTTGTCGGCCATCCCATGGATGTTGTGTTACTTAGATTTCTGAAACGGACTTAGCCCGATGAATTTTTGAAGAAATGTGCCGTGAAGAAATACTCAGTTAAACTGCGTTATTCGCTGTCATCAGACCTCTGCGGCGCAGTGACTTATTCTAGTCTGTAATCAGTGTTTGGTAGTCTGTATGGTCGCCATAAAATAAAACTGCGCGGATATATGTGTGTTTCCTTTCGATAAACGAAGATCTCCAGAGTTCTATCAAGTTTGCGGCTGATTAGTAGATCCATCAGAGGCTTGTCCTTATCGTTTGAATCACCCAATGTAGGCATAATGTTGTCGGAATTGCCGCTGAATAGCCTGTTTTTTACTAATGAAAAATTGGGGTAACCAGTGTATCATCATTTCACCTTATTCACAGATTTGGCGTGATGCAAGGAAGCGCGACTTATCTGGACCTCTTTGCGACTCCTTCGATGATAGATTCAGATGGTGGCGCATCTACAGGCATTCTTTCCACCTGCGGGCAGACAAGGCCACTGAGCTCAATACAGGTGGGAAAACAATCTCGTGAGTCCGCATGCAATATTAGTCCCACGGACCCAGTTGGTCGGTGCTTGACCTCTATTAGCTTCCTCAATGTTTCTTTTGACAGGGTGATATCGAGAGCGGTGGAAAGCGCCGCGATGCCATGCAAAATCTTTATTTTGTTATCCGCTGTTCTGGCATTTATCAGTTTGTACAGAAAGGTTCTGTTCATTCAATGAGACATCAGAATCACCTGCGTAGATATTTAGCCAGGTTGTATGACAGGCAGTAATGGTTCCAAAGGGGCATCATTCCTGTGTATTTCCATAAACGTTTGAACACAACAATGGTTACCTCATCCGGATGCATATTTCAACTTTTCTGGGACCTACACTAGTTCACAGCTCCTAGATTCCTCAGCAACTTGTGCAGTTTGTCAGCCAACATTGCACTGTGATCAGTAACGAGCAATGGGTGGACAGGTGCGTCGCTGAGTATCTGCTCCACCTTCCTCACGCATTCTTCTATGCTGCTGAGGATCGTCATTTAGTCTTCATCTGCGCGAAGAAACACGAAGCTGGGTGGAATGACGCTGAAGCCTGAAAAACAAACATGGTATGACAACCTTAAAAATCAACAATACTGATAATAATAGCATACATATTTCTGGACACATTCGTGAGAAGTGAAATAAAATGTGCGCGATCATTGCAGATAGGTACAGGAGATACAAAACGACAAATTTAAACAGTACTACATACGTACCCGCAAAAAGGGCGTAATCACGACAAAAAGGTTGTAGTTAACGAAACTTTGACGCACACAGCAGGAAAAGAGATAGTCTGTTTTTTCCACAGATTCTGTCCAAAATATTGAAGGTTGCATTAAGTTACCCGCCACAAATTTGTGTGCAAGCTGATGTTTCAGATGATTCAAGATCACGTCCAGAGCTACTACTGATCGCATCCTCAAGTGATTCCGCTGTTACCTGATATATATAGCGTCCGGAAAGTGTTTAGTTAAGTCTTCTTTGGCGAGGGAAATAAGAAGTTCCAAAATTCGGCGAAGGACTGGGTGGACTCCAGGGAAGGACTTCGTCGCTTGCTGGAGACCGTCGAAAATCTGGGAATCCTGCGAGATTTTATATTGGTATCACCGGACTGAGAAACAGAGGGCAATCTTACACACTGAATGTGGAAATGTGGAGTTCTCACACTTACCATGACAAACAATGTGCATGTAACGTGTTTTGAGACACAACGTAATATTACCGCTTTGTCTTGGCAAACAAAATATATGAAGCTCTCAACCAGTTCTTATAATATTTCGCAATGTTTTTAGGAACTACCCAGGCAACCGGAATATCAAGTTGACGAATGCAGGGCCTCGTGAAATATTCGTGTTCTGCCGGATTTATCAAAAGCGCCAATTTTAAATTTCTCGGCAGTCCGGGTAATGCGTGCGCGTGAATAAACACACACCAGTAAAATTATGCCGACTTTACAACGGCTTTTTGTACATACTCTGAATCAAATGCCGAATGGAGGCGTGCGTAGATGATAAAAAGGACAACAAAAACGAGTTTCTGAACAAAAAACAGAGCCGGCCAAAATTACTCGCAGAGAAACAATATTTTACGCCTTGCAAATACGTACGAAAGCAAAACCACTTTCACACTCCGGTCGGATGTGTGGTATCACAAGCTTAGAGTGTAGGCCGTGAGATAGTTTGGTTTTGCCATAGTGAACACTGAACGAAGGTCATCAGAGATTATGACTGGGGAGCCTAGGATAGAGTTAGTACCAAGCCAACTGAACTCTACGAATAGGTAGAAATAGAAAAATACTAGAAATGACCTCTTGGGGGTGAGGTTTTAAACTCACGAACTCTACTGAATGCGAGCCGCTGTGTATGTTCCAAGAACAGCTCTTCCTTTTGCTAGGCGAAATGCTATACGAAAGTTCAGTTCTCGGCGTGAGGATCACTGGGGCCACCATACACAGTTTAAAACGGGAGGAGCAGAAGAAGTGCTATCCAATGGGCAGCGTTGATATTTCCGTGCCTTCCGGCCCATACACTTGCGTTCGATGTGCGCAGTACATAGTGCAAAGTGGAGGTCACATTGTTTATATTTACGAGAATCGGTTAGAAGAACAAATCATGCAACTAGTATGCGTGGTTCGACACCTGTCGTATATGCAGATCTTTTCGCTTTCCAGGGCAGGACTCACGTTTGTTCGTTCGAAGCTGGACGGACAAGGTATTTGGGCAATATTGTGGAATAGAACACGCAATATTTGCATCTAATGGCCGCAGTCCCCTAACGTAATCCTCAAACAGTGACGGAGGGAATGAACTCTAGAAAAAAGAATCAAAGTTTTGAGCAAGAAACAAGAGCAGACAAAGGATATGATCCAGAGACGCACCACTGGAGCTGTGCTTTCAACCAAAAATTACACACTGAAGATACGTGCACGCTGGTGCTCATCGGTGAGATACGAAAACAGCTATTTTGGTCGTTAGCCTCGCAGTTTACAGTAATGAAGCCTGCTTGCTGTAACCGCGTGTTTAGTTCGATCCACAGCTCCGGTGATATCGTGCTNCGTGTTTAGTTCGATCCACAGCTCCGGTGATATCGTGCTGATTTCGTCCACTGATTCGCAGCCATTAGCGGGTTGTTCTGCAAAAACAGTGTTTCTGACGCAATTCGGGAGGAGATGAGTAGTGAAGCAAATCCTACCAAGACGTGTCCACTACCTTCAGAAAGCAGGATACCGCATAGAATAAGAAGACGCTCGAAGGATCGAACATCTCATCCCAAGTGGCTTCTAAGTGATGGGCGTTATACCATGCAAAACAGACCTATGGGTTAACGAATACTCTGCTGCTTGAGGGCAAATAAAATCCACGAAGATGAAGAAAAGTAAGTTTAGCGAGAGCAAACAGATTGGCTTCTCGTAAAGGCTAAAGATGACATACTGCTTATTCTAAGAAAACCAGCGAGTCCCCTGGCTAATTCAGATGATGTTTTGGGGGCGGCGGTTTTGAATAGGAAAGCCGAACCAAAATGTAGTTGTCAATGATGCGTCCACAGCGACGAAACCGTACACTGAAGCTACAATCCATATCTGGAATATTGGAAGCAATTGTACGTAAATATGGATGTAGAAGTCCGCCAACACAATTGCCTCATCCAAAACACAGCCAGCGAGTATAGCAGAGCTCAAGAGTGTTGAGTGATGTTACTCCACACACCTCTAGAACTGATCAATACTACCGATTTCATGATAGATGTTGTACATTCAGACTTGACAGCGAACATAAAAACAGGTCTGTATTCAACACGTATACGTGTCAATATACATGCCCGTTAGTAACAACCCAATCATCCTGGTACGCCCTTACCCCATGCCTATCGGTAGCTTGTGTGTCCGTGTTGTGAACCAACATGCAAAAGCTGAGCATGCTAAAATTGCTCGGAAAATAACTTAACCTGTTCGCCTCATGACTGCATAGTAACCACCAGTTGCAATTCTTCCTTTTTCTCCCCCAGATAGCCCACCTGGCAACCTTTCGGTATTGCCAAACATTGTTCTCAATCTACATATAGGCCGTACAGAGACAATTGACATTTAAATCCGGCAGTTATCGTACAATAGGAAAAGCTGACATTCGGTCTCTTCTCTTGTTATTCGATAACGGCTGTTCGCTTATGGTGTATAATTCATCAATTAACACAATGCTATTAATGTCACATAGAAGGTTATGCCAGAATATCATATGTTCCATCGTTCGTCATAGCTCACATGGTCAGTTTTAATGTTCTCCCGTTTATCGCGTAAAGTTCGCTCTCCATTCTTGGTTTCACTTATATATCCTTCGCGAAAAAACATCTCACCTCACCCGGACACTCAAAATTCCGCAATGGTTGGGCATATCACGAGCTCCTCAAAATTCCTTGGAATTTGAGCGAAGAATAACGTCCGATTGATAAGTCCATCCGCTCCCCATGAAGGTATATACGTCCTTATCTTAAAAAATTTCCCGCACATTTTTCCAGGACTATCTACGCGGAATAATGATCAAATACTTTGCCAATGCATCCCCTCCATCCTCCAAGCATCGCTTTTTTGGCGCAGCCTTGAGCACTAGGCTAGTGATCACCTCGTGGAGTCCGAATTGATGAAGCAAATCAAATATTTTACCGAATTGTGCAGATCCCAGGTACTATCTCCTTAGAAGTATGTGGCTCGAAGTTTTCTGCCTTAACCTGAACTTCCCCTTCATATGCTGTCGTCGGTCTTGCTTCAGCCACTAGGAACGATATACTTTCTGCGAATTTGAATGAGTTTGAGTAGCGTAAACCCAGGTCACGTACTGAGTTGGCGGTTGATATGCTGTGGCCGTTCAGCTTTATAGAGCCGTCTGGTATGTGACAACCATGCACAACGATAGTGGATTTATTGGCTGGAAATTTCATCAGCCAAGTTTGACACCAAGTTTCTAGTGAAATGAGGTCCTTCCGTATATTTTCTAAACATCGACTTAGATTGCCAGGAGGAAAGGTGCAAACAAGCTTGATATCAACGGCGAATAGGGATGGTTTGCCATGCTTGATAACTTGACATATTTCGTTTATATACATGAAAAAGAGTAACGATCTCAGAACACTTCATTGTATCACCCCACTAGTGACTGGTCTAGGCGTTGAGCTATTGTATACTATATTCACTGTTTGTGTGCGGTCTGTAAGGTATGAAGAAAACCAGCTAAGCAATGGATCACGTATACCAAAGGATGCCATTTTGAGCAGAAGACGCTTATGAGGCACACAATCGAAAGCCTTCGCCATGTCCAACAGTGTAATGGTAATCGCCTCATAGGCGGCAGCGGATTTTACCACATGGTTAAGAAAATCTAGCTGGCACGACATGCAAGAACGTTTGTTGAGAAACCCATGCTGGGAGTGGTTCATAAGGTTCCGTGATAACAGGAATTCGAGCATGCGATATTGCATCATCCGTTCCAACATCCTGGAACAAATTGAATTATGCTTAATGGTACGATAATTGCTGAATTCATGTCGTTCCATTGTTGAGCGTCACCCCGAAGTATGTTGTGCGTGTGAATTTGGTGACAACCACCACGAGCGCCTTCATCATACATTTCTGATGTTACCAATCGTGAGTGGTTCCGCAATCACATTATAAAAATTGCTGCCGCCCTGTGTTTTGCATTAACTTTTGGTGGCAGAATCATGCACTCATGGTAACTTATGGTACCACTATTTCCAATCTCTGTGGGAGAGTGTTTTTCTGTCGCTCTACATATCCTCGCTCATCTGGTTGCCATTCGTGCGACTAGCGATGGGTGCGCGCCCAATCTGCGCGTCTGAATAATCAGCCTCAGACGATTGAACGCGATATCAACGCCATCAGAAACACCACCCCTCATGCCTTAGCATTCTCGTAGGTTTCCTGTAGCCCCACCGACCCCCGTTCTAGCTACCATCCGCAACGCTGCATAGCTGTAAATTTCACCACGGAGGAGGTCGTCTCTCATGCAGGCGGTCATCACCATACAGCCACAGGGCCGCTCAGCGTGTCTGGGAAACTCTCATCGTTGCAATTTGCCTTGGATTCCTCACACGTTTATCTGATAGCGACCGCTAGCTTAACTTACTGTAGCACGTGGCTCGGTCGTTAGCGCAACATTGCCGGTCCACATGACTGTTGGGAAAAGGCATTTCTCAAGGACTTGGTCTATTTGTCAAGAAAAATAATATTTCCGACTTTGGGCATGTGGAGGCCTGTAAACATTTTCTAAAATATGAGTTACGGGCCCGTTTCTGATTTGTTCGTTGTGCGGCCCAGACCCAAGACCGCTGGAAACCTATAAGCGTAACCGTTGTGCTTCAATGTTTCGCCCTTGGGTTTAGCAGTAAATGAAGCTCTTTTGAGTGGCTTATTTATCCTTGCATGTTAGGAGGTCTGAGTTGTGAAAGTTGGGTCCGGATACTTGTACTCCGATTTTCGTGCCGTTTTGTCATACCGTTTATATTTTTCCTGTATTGTCCTTTCGATGGATCGTAACGTTGACCCCAAAACCACTCGCCACACTGCCTTAGCATAAGGCTCAATTTGTATTCGTGTGTGAACACCCGATCGTTCTGACCTTTCTAGGTACCGCCCGAACCCCTTTCCGACGATGTCGTTCCTACAATATTATGAAGCAAAATGTACGCGGATCGACTGACCTCGTGACCCAAACCACCAAAGTTTATGAGAGCATCACTCATCGGTAGGTTAGCCCTGCGTGAGATCAAATATCACAACGTTTGTCCAAGCTACTGGCATGGATAGTTCGTTGTACGTGCTCACTTACTTCGCGTATTATTCCCGTTATGACATCTTCAGCATTCACGACTAACCCAAAGATACTCTCTGCCACTCAGTTGCGCGACTGCAGTTTCTGATACCCATTCACTAGGCTCCAGTGAGTAACAACACAGGTGTGGTTCGCGACTTCGTCTTTCCCATGTGAGGCTCCCAACACCTCGACCATCGCTCATGTTAACGAAGGCAACTGCCAACAGATTTATATGCAAATAGTCGACGACCTGAAAGGTGCGACTACTCTCAGCCACTCGCCAGTTCGTGCACTGAGCTCGATAGCTTACTGTGTTCGCATGCTGAATCAGTTTTACTCCAAAATAGTGCATCAGCGTAAGGAGAGGAACGTTGTGATCTACGGCTATTTATGTGTGTACTAAGGGTATTGGGGAGGCTATGAATGAAAACAAACATAAGTGGTTCATATGTGTCCAACTGGGGATAAATGAGCGAGGGTTGCCTAATGCCACCCTCATAAGAAGACTTGTACTGTTACTTGCATTTATGAAACGGCTGCAAGGATCCCGGGCGCAACCGCGCATCCTCGAACAAGCAGGCAGGTGAGGATATACCCATCCTCCTACTCAGTTTGGTCAACCTGTCACTTTTATCCAGCACCTTCCGCCTCAGTGGAAAACCTCAATCATTATGCCTCGTCACAAAAGTGGTTCAAGGCAGGACGTTAGTAACTATCGTCCCATCCACCACACATCAATATGCTCGCGAATTTTTGAGAGGATAATAAATGTGCACATAGTTGAATCCTCAAGAAAACAAAACCTTATAAACCCTTCACAGCACGGTTTCCTTAGCAAACGCTCTTGTATGACATGTCAGCTGGAATTCTCGAACCGTATATCGACGTCCGTCAATGATGGAAGTGCGGTAATTATCATACTCTTGGACATGCAAAAGGCATTTGATCGTGTGCCTCATAAACGCCTCTTGATCAAAATAGCATCTTTCGGTATACAAGATCCCTTGTATAGCTGGCTGTCGTCATACCTCGAAGGTCGCACTTGAACAGTCAAGATAGGAGAGAACTATTCAACCAAGGATGCGTTCTGGGTCCGTTGCTCTTCTTAATGTACATGGATAACTTATGTGACGTTACTACACGTGGCAAGCCCTTTCTGTTTGCTGACGATATCAAAATCGTTCACACATTCCGCCAGGGCAGTAGTATCAATTTCTGTCTACAATATATACAACAGGACCTAGCGTCCTTGCAGTTGTGGTGCAGAACATGGCTGATGTCGTTCTCAACAGACAAATCGAACATCCTCACTTATGGTTGTAAATTGCCCCATGGCTCCATCTCACTAGATGGTTGTAATATTGATACAGCCACTTTGGTCAGAGATCTTGGAATACGGTACTCAAACTCCTTCAATTTCTCTGAACAAGTATGCTTTCAGGTAGCAAAACCTAAAAAACAATGGGCTCCATCAAAAAGGCGTTCAGCCTACCAGCTGCGAAGCTGACGCTCTACAAAATGTGTGCTCGGCCTCATTTAGTGCCACCTACGCAAGTCCGACAGGCGTGTGTTAGAAAACCTTCAACGATCGTTTACCAAAACCTTATCAGGATATTCCTCTTCGCTCACCTATAGACTGAAGTCGACCTTGACGCTGATGTATAAACTCATACATTCGGATGCGATTACCACAGCGATCACCGTCCACTTACAACACAGCCCTCCATAGAGTCTAAGAAATAAGGATTTCACCTTGCCAATCCCGATATCCCGGAAGAATATACGTGCAAACTTCTTCCTTGTAAAGTATTCCTACATTTGGAATAAACTTTCAAGTGAAGTCAGAGCCAGTAACAACATTCAGCGTTTTAAAAAGGGTTTAGACTGCTATCTTACGTTATCAAACACGATGTCCATCTTCAAACTCTCTGTATCACCTGATGACCTTTCTGAATGTGGTCCGAAGAACACTTAGCCGTCAGATGCATAATACGTAGATAATCAATCTGCTGCCTAACGCCCCTCGAGAACAGCCCGCTTGAAAAGGTTTGTTATATGGCTTACTCACAAGATCATTTAGCACTTGGCCTTTGACACCCAACATTATTCTAATGACGTGTTTATTCATGTATATGCAATGCCCAAATTGCTATGAAATGTGCACTCGGCGCTTAATAATAAGTCCAAGAGAACGATGTCATGTGAGCTTTAGTTGTCAGGCGCATTTCATGCGGCCCTCCAAACCGTCGACTCAATTCTCCGTTTACCCGAATAAATCTCGAGTGCATAGTAGAATACCACAACAAACAGTAGATAGGGTTATATATTACAATAATCATAGCAAAAATAAAAATATCGAACGAGTTCTTCGTCAAAAATTCCCCATACATATTGTCTGTCATCGTAAATGTTATAACCCTACATTTTCTCATCTAACGTGTGGAATTACATTCTCCCTCCCGGTTCCCATATTATCCATTGAGCGAGGAAATTTTTCTGCGACGGATGGACGCACGGAACTTCGCCTAAGCTGAACGGTTCACGAACTGTTCAACTCTGTGACGTTTTCGAGCAATCGACGAAATGCTACGTTGAAATCTGCCCATTCCTTCGCTTGATTTTGGGATTTTCCGTCATGCCTCACCAAAGCCGACTTATCTTGACAATTTCCGGACGCCAATTTTATTCCCTAACAGCAAACAATTCCGAAGGTGCGTTTTGACATTCTCCAGGAGTGACCTTGAAATATTTGAAAAATCGCTCTTCCCACAACCTTGTAAACAGTGAATTAGTGTAACATTCATTTTTTAGACTAAATCTGTGAAATGAGCGAACTATCTCCTTCTCTGTTGCGTGCGTCAACGTTCCATCAATTACGGTCATTTTCTCTTTGACTACGTCCTTCTCGCAACAGATTTCACCTTCGTGCTACTGTTAAATTATTCGTTTATGTTTGGTTTGTAAATATCTACAGTGATCGCGCATAACCAAGCGTGCTTCTCACATATGCGTTGAGAAATAAATTATTATTACTAAGCAGAAGTAGATGGATGTCTTTCTCTCCGTATTTTAGGGCAACAGGGTGAGTGCCATCAGGACCAGGTAGGTGAGAAGGTTTGATAATAGCTTACTGAGAACGTGTGAGTCCTGCAATAACACGGATATGGCTTGGGAACGTGTTTGTACTTAAGGGAGGACGTGAGGGCAGTAAGTGTCTTTCAATGTTGAGGGAAGCAGCAGAACATGAACTAAAGACCTCAGAGAGTGTTACAGGATCATCTGCAATGGTTTTGTTTCGTAGTGTCACTACTGCGGTAACAGGGTCTCTCCCATTATTCCTGCACCTCATCAGCTGCATCAATTGCGAGCTCTTATCTGTGTTGTTAAGCGCACGTTGTTCTCTACATGTGTGGAGCATTTTGGTTGTGTGTTCAATTGCATTGAACATTTTATGCATTCATATAAGAGAGAAGTCGCATGTTCTCCGGTACCCTGAGTTAAGACGTTTGAGCTTGCCTTGCTCCTTTGGAGCGAGAATTATGCCGTTACCGTACACGTTACAGTGATTTCATATTTGCGGGGCTAAGATGTTCATGCAAGACTTGAAGTGTTCATTAAATTCCTCGGTTGCGGTGCTAGGATCGGAGGTCAGAAAAAATGAGTTCCATTTCAGAGATATCAGCGGTGTGGTGAACACGTTCCAGTCGACGAATCTTGTTTGGCGGTAGTGTATGACGGTCGACTCTTTAACAGCTTTTAGGTCGAACATGAAGTTGACTATGCTGTGATCACTTCCTGAAATTGTTCCAAAACGCATACAGTGGCAGAAGAGATGCCTGTGGTAAAAATGAGGTCTAAAGTGTGGTCTCGTCTAGTAATAATTTTACCTCACGTCATTGACGATAAGTTCCCGAATGGTTTCTCTCAGTTCTCCCTAGAGGTCTCAGACTGACGAGGAATAAGCTAAAGTTAGATCACTCCAAGTTTGATCATGTGCGCAAACTTAGAATCATCCGCCCGCCTAAGGACCTCTAGGGTTCGCCAACCTGTATACTACCTAAAGCGTCGGGAGGCTGCCCGCTATGGGAAGATTATTGTTCGCTGAATATCGCCATGCATGGCTATTATATCGCAACTCAGAGCGCAAAGCAGAGGCAACGAGCGTAAACTAGTATGCATGCAGTCTGTCCAACAGACGTACACGAAAGACATTGAATCTCTCAACGAGTTAGAATGAAACCAATCATAGTAGCGATACATCAGGCCGGCGTTAGTAGCCAATCGGATACGAGGTTAACGTTCTGGCTTCGTCAAGGGTGTAAACATATTCACATCACTGCCTTCCGGTCAGCCCCGAAGTAGGCTTAGATAAAACAGTCGATCGTGTTTGGAGCCCCCGATGAACAACCAGTACTTGAGGAGTTTGCGAAAGGTTGTTGTGTACTCGAAGGTAAAGTGACTTCCCGGGTTAATCGTCTGGTAAACCGTTGACGTTGATCAACTTTCTTGTTGTTATCCAACTCGCATGTGCCAGGTCCAACAGCACGCCCCATGGAGGTCGGGGATGAGAAGCTCGTTTACTCTTCGTTGTGTGACTGATTCTTCAAGCGGACATATGTTCCAGGTGCTACAGTTTTTTTGACTTGGCCTAAGTCTTATCACAAGTCTCCCTGCGGACCGGCTAGGTATGTTGGTCTTCATTTGCAAGCGCGTTAAGTTTCTTGCGTAGAGTTCTCCCGAACAAAAGTTCAGCAGGCGTCTTTCCGATTTCTCTGTGGTGGCTGGTGCGATAAGTGACCAACGCCTGAAGCACAGAATCCTCCCACGTTTCTCCTTGTAGCTATAATTCATGTATACACTCCTTCAAAGGGTGCTCCAAAGTTAGTTGGACTACAGTCATTCTCTTTCTGATCACGCAAAAAGTTTCACGTTTGTGTCGCTGTTCAATTATTCGTCGTTATGTGTCACACCCAATTCTCTGCAATGATCGCGCATAACCCAGCTTGCTTCTCACACACGCAATAAGAAATTTACAGCATTACGGATTCAAACGTTCCGCCATACCATTATCTCAGGAACTGTGCGGAATAGCCCACAAATGGTTTATTCCCTGCTGATGTAGGAATTCTTCGAACTCCTAACTAACAAACTGAGATCCATTGTCGTTGACAATCTCCTCAAGAATCCTGAAGCGAGCAATAGAGTGTTTTATCCAGTGGATCACAGTGGTTGACGTGACAACCCGGCAAATACGTGCCTCAGGCAATTTACTGTAGTAGAAACTAGGGACCAATATGTTACGTTTGTTCCAAGGAGCTGTTATGAAAGGTCCCATGATATTGACAGCCGGTTTTACCCGCGAGCTCATTGAATAGCCCACTGGCTGTACATGAGCAACTATAGGTTTGCTTAATTTATCAGTATGTTGGCAAGTAAAGTAATCATTGGCAAGAGTTTTAGCTAGCAAAACTAGGGGTCCGTATGGTTCCAGGATGTCGTTCGTGAACACAGCATAATCTCAAGTTTTAAACGAGATGGTGGGACGAGCCGTGATCCACGCATGATACCGTCTTCTATCATCNCTGCAGATAACGAGGTGCTTTTTTCGCTGAACGGAGCAGCAAATTTTGAGTTGGAGGTTTTTGCACATTGTCACATGGTCATCAAAAACAATTTTATTCTTTCGAAAGATCAATTTTATAGCATGTTCCCTCTAGGAATTTCAACGTCTCATCAGTTTCGCTAGTTTCACGCATCTCTGCGTGTTGCCGAGCGCGAGTTTCTCTCTGTGTAGATTGCGGAGTTGCCTCTGATGCTCTATTTGTCCGAGCATTTCGTTCACTTGCATCACCAGGAAGAGATCTAGTGTTCTTCCGTGCCTCGACTTGCGCATTTTAATTCTATCGGTCTCTTTTGCATTGAGGGTTTTTCCTTGTACATGCGAGCCAACGCGTTTCGAATATATGGAGGCTAGAAAGTCGATGGGAAACGCCAGCTTTCTGATAAACTCTCCGTCTGTTATGTTTGAGTATGCTGTAAGAAAGAAGGTGTTTCAATTTAAAGATCTTAGTAGGGATGAGAAGGCATCTCAATAAGTGAATTTGATCTGACGGCAGAATAAAACTGTCGGCTGGATAGCCATATAGAAATCAAACAGACGTTCCATCACATTGTGGCCGCCCCTGGTGATTACTATAGAACAGATACCCGCACAAACGAGGTAATGATGGTAAATAAGAGTCCCAATATATGCCTTTGTCTGGTGGGAGTTAAGACATGTTGGTTCCAACCATTCAGTTGAATGCATGAGAGGAATTCAGCCTGTTTCGCCGTATCAGAGAATGAGGTCCAAGGTATTTTAGGCCTGTTAGAATCACAACCTATTAGTTTGTGCTCCTAAGGCATGTCGATAGCATTGCGCCAGATGGATTATTGTGAACACACGGGTATTTAAGGATTTGCCATAGTGTACTGCGTACATGGAGCTAGGTAACTGTCTCTGTTGTGCATGTACACCCTTCAGAAGCCCAGAAAGTTCACTTAGTATCTGATTGGCAAGTAACGCCCGCGTAATGCATCATGACCATGGCTGGCCTTATTCCAACTTGTTCAGTGATCCAATGTCTCTCATGTACGTCTATTAGGGAGAGTGCACACGTGCTGATTTACGGTCAATTAACCAAACTTGCATTCTGATTGACGATGCAACATTTGTCGTCGCGCACCACAATCACTTCATTGAATGCGAACACAACGTTTTTGACGGATCTGGCAGTACTTCCCACGCCAGAGTCGTGGATTACGTGGGAAATGGCATGTGTAGATTAGTTGGATTCGCTCAGTGTGTTGAATCCTTCATTGGACATGAGAGAGTCAATTAAACTAAAACATTTCCGCAGTCATCCAGGAAGTGAATAGAAGAGGAAAGTCGACATCCATTCTCTGCAGCACAAGACCACATAAGAGGAGGTGTTAAATACTATTGACAGAATACCGCCAGCAATATATACTCCTGTAGGTTTACTTTCACCTGCATCATTCGTGAAAACTGGTGAGCAACTGGAAAGATTCCCTTCTCGACTTCCAAGAACCAACCAACCATGTGGGTACTTCTGATTTTGTCAAGGTCCGTTGCGTTGTTTTGAGATTGGTGAGCGTTGATTTATGTTGAAAGGTGGCCCCACGTTTTGATCTCTTCCCTAAAGGCATCACTCATCTTTGTTCTTACACCATCTACTTTTATTGTTTCCCTTACCCCCTACTTAGTCCAAGCCCTGTAAACTTCTAAATGCCGAAATTAGACATTTTTCTTCCGCATTTTTTCGTGAGTAACTCATCAGTCTCGTTGGTTCTCGGTGCATAAACGGTCGTTTTCCTCTGACCCAACCAATGGCCATATGCTTGAGTGGGCTCAATCCGTTTTATCGTCCACCACTGTTGACCGGTGCCTGGTGTATATTTGTTGTACAAGCACTTTCTTCGTTGAATTTCTGAGGATTTTCACATTCGACGTGAGAGACTCAATTTTCTTGAACACCGTATCAAATCCACTTATTACGAGCGCCTCCTCGTTGACCGTTTCGGAGATAGGTTATCTCTGTCGTTGAATATAGAGAGGCATTTACCGTATCAACAGTTTACGCGTAACTCGGTGTGAACTCGAATCGTCAACGAACGTTTCAATAGGCACTCTGGTATATCTTCCAAGATACTGGACGATCGCATTCTCATACGTCATTTGTCTTTGCGTTACGAAATTGACAATTTCGTTTATCTCCTCTGACTAGGAACGCACCCAAATTATTTTGGGGGTAAGGAATTTCGACCACATCGTGAACCATTCTCGGAGTCACCACAGTCGGTCTCATTGGTCAAAAGCTCGAAGCCGTCAGCTGCCTTCCATCCTCTTGGGAGATGTTTCCAATGTGAATCAACAGCACATCCGTTGAATATTCTGGGATGTCCAGTAAGAAGTGCTAACTGTTCGAGTTGTTCCAAGATTGGTCATTTTGTTAAAGTCTGCCATACGCGCTCATTACATTCACTAGGGGGAGGTGCTGTTACTGATCCATGTAAAATTCCTACCTCAGAAACAACTTATATCTCACATTCTGACGAATATATCGCTGATTCAAAGTCTGTTATTGAGCCGCGATTAACATGTTCAGATTTTTGACCGAGTTATTTTCTATCTTCGGTCCTGTGACAGCCTCTTGGAATGGAACTAGACTATGCATACGCAACAACTACAATTCCCTATTAATTTTGTTAGTGTTATCTCAAACATCTACCTGTGCACTCAAAGGTATATAAACTTGTCAGCTACCCCAATGCACACGTAGAAATGAAGGGATATATATTGATCCGACCGTGTGTTGAATTTTCTCCACCTGTTTCTGTTGTTGTGTGTATGTGCAGCCCCAACAGAAAGCCATTGTTAGGTCGTAACGCAACCGTTTCCCCAAAACTGGTGCCTTATAATTAACGTATGGCAAATACTTCTGTTGACGTGCCATTATTGCACCATAAGTACCCACAATTATTTGCGGCTTCAGTTAGTCACGCAGTCAACGTAGCCCACCAAGCTCGTTTACAGTCGGATGCAAAACCGTTCTTCATACCACAGTCTTGACCGATACCCCTTAAAAAGCGGGAAGCAGTTTCTGCTGCTATTAATCTGATGATTCAAAATGACATAATTGAGCCAGTAACATGCTCATCTTCGGTACACTCATTAGTCGCGGTTTTCAAGAATGACGGTAGCGTCCGATTGTACACAGATCTTCGAGCGCTTAATAAACAAACTGTGGCTGAAAAGTTCTTTCTGTCTAATCAAGCTGAACTGGTAACTAACCGTTCCGGGGAAAATTTTTCTCAGAAGTGGAAATCGAAAGTGTTTTCTCTCACAAGCCACTTAGGGTCTATTCCAGATCATCCACTGGTTTTCTCACTACAGGAGGTCTATACCAGTACAAAGTTTTGCCAATGGGTTTAAGTTCGGCTCTATCAGATTGGCAAAGATACCCGACCCGTTATTTATTTCCATGCCGGGGTTCTACTGTGCACGTGGGTGATATATGAGCTTTCGGAAAATCTAAAGAATGGCATGATTTCAAACTTTTCTCTGTGTTGAATCGTCTCCATCAGTTGAACTTGCGTTTGAACATGAAGGAGCGTGTATTCTGTATGACGTAAGTATCATTCATCGGCCATATTATATGTGATGAAGGAGTTCGTCCCTACGTGCGAAGTACTAAGGCCATTGCGTATGCTCCAGAACCTACGGGTCTACTTCACCCGGAACATTACCTCGGACTCTGCTCATGCTAATTAGTCCACTTCCGGAGTTCCCCACCGTGGTCGACCCACTGCGATTGCCCACGAGATCAGGTGTTCCCTCTGCGTGGTCCGACACCAAGAGCGAAGCCTCTTCACCCGTGAAGAAGATGGTTGTATCCGCCCCAGTTGTCATTGTCTTCGACAAGTCCTGTTGTACATTCATTTCAACAGCCGCCTCCGATGTCGGTCTTAGAGCCGTTTTTTCCAGAATTCGACAAGGACGAGAAAAGATCACCGCATACACATCACGAACACTCTCTTCTACGGGACGCAAATATTCAACCGGAGAAAAAGAAGCTTTAGCCTGTGCCTGGGCCTGTGAGAAATGGTGTGTGCACCTCTTCGGTGGACGTTTTACTCTATGACCTGATCATACAGCATTGGTGACGCTTCTAAGTCAATCAGTCGGTCCTACACCAGACTAATGAATTAGGACTTTCACGTTAAGTATAAAAGTAGAGCAGAACATCAAGTAGCTGACGCACCTTCCCACTCATCCTTCTCTGTACAAACTGATGCAGACGATGCGAACGAATTCGGAGTGGTGGCCATCACTAATAATTCAGAAGTTCATGCGGTAACCGGAGAGCGATTGCGAGAGCATAAGCAGATGAACGATGAACTCCAACAAATGAAACATGGCATTTTACCTGTTGGAATAGTGTCAAAACTATCACTGACGAACTAAAAGGTTATTGGCTCTGACTAGAGGCACTTTCGATGATAGAAGACGGTATCATGCGTGGATCACGGCTCGTCCCACCATCTCGTTTAAAACTTGAGATTATGCTGTGTTCACGAACGACATCCTGGAACCATACGGACCCCTAGTTTTGCTAGCTAAAACTCTTGCCAATGATTACTTTACTTGCCAACATACTGATAAATTAAGCAAACCTATAGTTGCTCATGTACAGCCAGTGGGCTATTCAATGAGCTCGCGGGTAAAACCGGCTGTCAATATCATGGGACCTTTCATAACAGCTCCTTGGAACAAACGTAACATATTGGTCCCTAGTTTCTACTACAGTAAATTGCCTGAGGCACGTATTTGCCGGGTTGTCACGTCAACCACTGTGATCCACTGGATAAAACACTCTATTGCTCGCTTCAGGATTCTTGAGGAGATTGTCAACGACAATGGATCTCAGTTTGTTAGTTAGGAGTTCGAAGAATTCCTACATCAGCAGGGAATAAACCATTTGTGGGCTATTCCGCACAGTTCCTGAGATAATGGTATGGCGGAACGTTTGAATCCGTAATGCTGTAAATTTCTTATTGCGTGTGTGAGAAGCAAGCTGGGTTATGCGCGATCATTGCAGAGAATTGAGTGTGACACAAAACGACGAATAATTGAACAGCGACACAAACGTGAAACTTTTTGCGTGATCAGAAAGAGAATGACTGTAGTCCAACTAACTTTGGAGCACCCTTTGAAGGAGTGTATACATGAATTATAGCTACAAGGAGAAACGTGGGAGGATTCTGTGCTTCAGGCGTTGGTCACTTATCGCACCAGCCACCACAGAGAAATCGGAAAGACGCCTGCTGAACTTTTGTTCGGGAGAACTCTACGCAAGAAACTTAACGCGCTTGCAAATGAAGACCAACATACCTAGCCGGTCCGCAGGGAGACTTGTGATAAGACTTAGGCCAAGTCAAAAAAACTGTAGCACCTGGAACATATGTCCGCTTGAAGAATCAGTCACACAACGAAGAGTAAACGAGCTTCTCATCCCCGACCTCCATGGGGCGTGCTGTTGGACCTGGCACATGCGAGTTGGATAACAACAAGAAAGTTGATCAACGTCAACGGTTTACCAGACGATTAACCCGGGAAGTCACTTTACCTTCGAGTACACAACAACCTTTCGCAAACTCCTCAAGTACTGGTTGTTCATCGGGGGCTCCAAACACGATCGACTGTTTTATCTAAGCCTACTTCGGGGCTGACCGGAAGGCAGTGATGTGAATATGTTTACACCCTTGACGAAGCCAGAACGTTAACCTCGTATCCGATTGGCTACTAACGCCGGCCTGATGTATCGCTACTATGATTGGTTTCATTCTAACTCGTTGAGAGATTCAATGTCTTTCGTGTACGTCTGTTGGACAGACTGCATGCATACTAGTTTACGCTCGTTGCCTCTGCTTTGCGCTCTGAGTTGCGATATAATAGCCATGCATGGCGATATTCAGCGAACAATAATCTTCCCATAGCGGGCAGCCTCCCGACGCTTTAGGTAGTATACAGGTTGGCGAACCCTAGAGGTCCTTAGGCGGGCGGATGATTCTAAGTTTGCGCACATGATCAAACTTGGAGTGATCTAACTTTAGCTTATTCCTCGTCAGTCTGAGACCTCTAGGGAGAACTGAGAGAAACCATTCGGGAACTTATCGTCAATGACGTGAGGTAAAATTATTACTAGACGAGACCACACTTTAGACCTCATTTTTACCACAGGCATCTCTTCTGCCACTGTATGCGTTTTGGAACAATTTCAGGAAGTGATCACAGCATAGTCAACTTCATGTTCGACCTAAAAGCTGTTAAAGAGTCGACCGTCATACACTACCGCCAAACAAGATTCGTCGACTGGAACGTGTTCACCACACCGCTGATATCTCTGAAATGGAACTCATTTTTTCTGACCTCCGATCCTAGCACCGCAACCGAGGAATTTAATGAACACTTCAAGTCTTGCATGAACATCTTAGCCCCGCAAATATGAAATCACTGTAACGTGTACGGTAACGGCATAATTCTCGCTCCAAAGGAGCAAGGCAAGCTCAAACGTCTTAACTCAGGGTACCGGAGAACATGCGACTTCTCTCTTATATGAATGCATAAAATGTTCAATGCAATTGAACACACAACCAAAATGCTCCACACATGTAGAGAACAACGTGCGCTTAACAACACAGATAAGAGCTCGCAATTGATGCAGCTGATGAGGTGCAGGAATAATGGGAGAGACCCTGTTACCGCAGTAGTGACACTACGAAACAAAACCATTGCAGATGATCCTGTAACACTCTCTGAGGTCTTTAGTTCATGTTCTGCTGCTTCCCTCAACATTGAAAGACACTTACTGCCCTCACGTCCTCCCTTAAGTACAAACACGTTCCCAAGCCATATCCGTGTTATTGCAGGACTCACACGTTCTCAGTAAGCTATTATCAAACCTTCTCACCTACCTGGTCCTGATGGCACTCACCCTGTTGCCCTAAAATACGGAGAGAAAGACATCCATCTACTTCTGCTTAGTAATAATAATTTATTTCTCAACGCATATGTGAGAAGCACGCTTGGTTATGCGCGATCACTGTAGATATTTACAAACCAAACATAAACGAATAATTTAACAGTAGCACGAAGGTGAAATCTGTTGCGAGAAGGACGTAGTCAAAGAGAAAATGACCGTAATTGATGGAACGTTGACGCACGCAACAGAGAAGGAGATAGTTCGCTCATTTCACAGATTTAGTCTAAAAAATGAATGTTACACTAATTCACTGTTTACAAGGTTGTGGGAAGAGCGATTTTTCAAATATTTCAAGGTCACTCCTGGAGAATGTCAAAACGCACCTTCGGAATTGTTTGCTGTTAGGGAATAAAATTGGCGTCCGGAAATTGTCAAGATAAGTCGGCTTTGGTGAGGCATGACGGAAAATCCCAAAATCAAGCGAAGGAATGGGCAGATTTCAACGTAGCATTTCGTCGATTGCTCGAAAACGTCACAGAGTTGAACAGTTCGTGAACCGTTCAGCTTAGGCGAAGTTCCGTGCGTCCATCCGTCGCAGAAAAATTTCCTCGCTCAATGGATAATATGGGAACCGGGAGGGAGAATGTAATTCCACACGTTAGATGAGAAAATGTAGGGTTATAACATTTACGATGACAGACAATATGTATGGGGAATTTTTGACGAAGAACTCGTTCGATATTTTTATTTTTGCTATGATTATTGTAATATATAACCCTATCTACTGTTTGTTGTGGTATTCTACTATGCACTCGAGATTTATTCGGGTAAACGGAGAATTGAGTCGACGGTTTGGAGGGCCGCATGAAATGCGCCTGACAACTAAAGCTCACATGACATCGTTCTCTTGGACTTATTATTAAGCGCCGAGTGCACATTTCATAGCAATTTGGGCATTGCATATACATGAATAAACACGTCATTAGAATAATGTTGGGTGTCAAAGGCCAAGTGCTAAATGATCTTGTGAGTAAGCCATATAACAAACCTTTTCAAGCGGGCTGTTCTCGAGGGGCGTTAGGCAGCAGATTGATTATCTACGTATTATGCATCTGACGGCTAAGTGTTCTTCGGACCACATTCAGAAAGGTCATCAGGTGATACAGAGAGTTTGAAGATGGACATCGTGTTTGATAACGTAAGATAGCAGTCTAAACCCTTTTTAAAACGCTGAATGTTGTTACTGGCTCTGACTTCACTTGAAAGTTTATTCCAAATGTAGGAATACTTTACAAGGAAGAAGTTTGCACGTATATTCTTCCGGGATATCGGGATTGGCAAGGTGAAATCCTTATTTCTTAGACTCTATGGAGGGCTGTGTTGTAAGTGGACGGTGATCGCTGTGGTAATCGCATCCGAATGTATGAGTTTATACATCAGCGTCAAGGTCGACTTCAGTCTATAGGTGAGCGAAGAGGAATATCCTGATAAGGTTTTGGTAAACGATCGTTGAAGGTTTTCTAACACACGCCTGTCGGACTTGCGTAGGTGGCACTAAATGAGGCCGAGCACACATTTTGTAGAGCGTCAGCTTCGCAGCTGGTAGGCTGAACGCCTTTTTGATGGAGCCCATTGTTTTTTAGGTTTTGCTACCTGAAAGCATACTTGTTCAGAGAAATTGAAGGAGTTTGAGTACCGTATTCCAAGATCTCTGACCAAAGTGGCTGTATCAATATTACAACCATCTAGTGAGATGGAGCCATGGGGCAATTTACAACCATAAGTGAGGATGTTCGATTTGTCTGTTGAGAACGACATCAGCCATGTTCTGCACCACAACTGCAAGGACGCTAGGTCCTGTTGTATATATTGTAGACAGAAATTGATACTACTGCCCTGGCGGAATGTGTGAACGATTTTGATATCGTCAGCAAACAGAAAGGGCTTGCCACGTGTAGTAACGTCACATAAGTTATCCATGTACATTAAGAAGAGCAACGGACCCAGAACGCATCCTTGGTTGAATAGTTCTCTCCTATCTTGACTGTTCAAGTGCGACCTTCGAGGTATGACGACAGCCAGCTATACAAGGGATCTTGTATACCGAAAGATGCTATTTTGATCAAGAGGCGTTTATGAGGCACACGATCAAATGCCTTTTGCATGTCCAAGAGTATGATAATTACCGCACTTCCATCATTGACGGACGTCGATATACGGTTCGAGAATTCCAGCTGACATGTCATACAAGAGCGTTTGCTAAGGAAACCGTGCTGTGAAGGGTTTATAAGGTTTTGTTTTCTTGAGGATTCAACTATGTGCACATTTATTATCCTCTCAAAAATTCGCGAGCATATTGATGTGTGGTGGATGGGACGATAGTTACTAACGTCCTGCCTTGAACCACTTTTGTGACGAGGCATAATGATTGAGGTTTTCCACTGAGGCGGAAGGTGCTGGATAAAAGTGACAGGTTGACCAAACTGAGTAGGAGGATGGGTATATCCTCACCTGCCTGCTTGTTCGAGGATGCGCGGTTGCGCCCGGGATCCTTGCAGCCGTTTCATAAATGCAAGTAACAGTACAAGTCTTCTTATGAGGGTGGCATTAGGCAACCCTCGCTCATTTATCCCCAGTTGGACACATATGAACCACTTATGTTTGTTTTCATTCATAGCCTCCCCAATACCCTTAGTACACACATAAATAGCCGTAGATCACAACGTTCCTCTCCTTACGCTGATGCACTATTTTGGAGTAAAACTGATTCAGCATGCGAACACAGTAAGCTATCGAGCTCAGTGCACGAACTGGCGAGTGGCTGAGAGTAGTCGCACCTTTCAGGTCGTCGACTATTTGCATATAAATCTGTTGGCAGTTGCCTTCGTTAACATGAGCGATGGTCGAGGTGTTGGGAGCCTCACATGGGAAAGACGAAGTCGCGAACCACACCTGTGTTGTTACTCACTGGAGCCTAGTGAATGGGTATCAGAAACTGCAGTCGCGCAACTGAGTGGCAGAGAGTATCTTTGGGTTAGTCGTGAATGCTGAAGATGTCATAACGGGAATAATACGCGAAGTAAGTGAGCACGTACAACGAACTATCCATGCCAGTAGCTTGGACAAACGTTGTGATATTTGATCTCACGCAGGGCTAACCTACCGATGAGTGATGCTCTCATAAACTTTGGTGGTTTGGGTCACGAGGTCAGTCGATCCGCGTACATTTTGCTTCATAATATTGTAGGAACGACATCGTCGGAAAGGGGTTCGGGCGGTACCTAGAAAGGTCAGAACGATCGGGTGTTCACACACGAATACAAATTGAGCCTTATGCTAAGGCAGTGTGGCGAGTGGTTTTGGGGTCAACGTTACGATCCATCGAAAGGACAATACAGGAAAAATATAAACGGTATGACAAAACGGCACGAAAATCGGAGTACAAGTATCCGGACCCAACTTTCACAACTCAGACCTCCTAACATGCAAGGATAAATAAGCCACTCAAAAGAGCTTCATTTACTGCTAAACCCAAGGGCGAAACATTGAAGCACAACGGTTACGCTTATAGGTTTCCAGCGGTCTTGGGTCTGGGCCGCACAACGAACAAATCAGAAACGGGCCCGTAACTCATATTTTAGAAAATGTTTACAGGCCTCCACATGCCCAAAGTCGGAAATATTATTTTTCTTGACAAATAGACCAAGTCCTTGAGAAATGCCTTTTCCCAACAGTCATGTGGACCGGCAATGTTGCGCTAACGACCGAGCCACGTGCTACAGTAAGTTAAGCTAGCGGTCGCTATCAGATAAACGTGTGAGGAATCCAAGGCAAATTGCAACGATGAGAGTTTCCCAGACACGCTGAGCGGCCCTGTGGCTGTATGGTGATGACCGCCTGCATGAGAGACGACCTCCTCCGTGGTGAAATTTACAGCTATGCAGCGTTGCGGATGGTAGCTAGAACGGGGGTCGGTGGGGCTACAGGAAACCTACGAGAATGCTAAGGCATGAGGGGTGGTGTTTCTGATGGCGTTGATATCGCGTTCAATCGTCTGAGGCTGATTATTCAGACGCGCAGATTGGGCGCGCACCCATCGCTAGTCGCACGAATGGCAACCAGATGAGCGAGGATATGTAGAGCGACAGAAAAACACTCTCCCACAGAGATTGGAAATAGTGGTACCATAAGTTACCATGAGTGCATGATTCTGCCACCAAAAGTTAATGCAAAACACAGGGCGGCAGCAATTTTTATAATGTGATTGCGGAACCACTCACGATTGGTAACATCAGAAATGTATGATGAAGGCGCTCGTGGTGGTTGTCACCAAATTCACACGCACAACATACTTCGGGGTGACGCTCAAAAATGGAACGAATTCTGTAATCTACACTCTGGGTGCGAGTGAAATTAGATCGAAATGAAGCGCTGTGGAAAGGCTCAACATTCTGTAATATCGAAGCGAAGAGATACGAGTGAATTGCAGTGGTCCCCAAAAGGAACTCATGGAAAAATATGCTCATTACTGGGGTTCACTATTTTTTGAGAGCACCTGAAGGGACAACTCTGAAAAAGGCATTATTCGTCAACAGCCGTGTTTTCTTGTTTGTCTGTTCTGTGAACGTGCTTTTGAATAGGTTCGGTATTGCAACAACTACGTGCAGCAGACAGTCGCCCTTTCCCTAACGAACTAAACACTATTCCATTCTCTGAAGTCGCTTTGCTTCCACCCTTTTACGGATTTCACGGGATTTTGCAGATCCATGAAGGCCTCTAGCCTGTTACTCATCCGCTTCTGGGCGGCTCGAAACAAGGACTGACCAGGGATAATCTTGATTTGGAGAGGGTCGTCACGAAGGCGACGGACCGGAGCATAGGCATAGATATGATAAGTGAATAGGTGCAAAAAAGAATTAGTATGGTGCAAGGAACCGTTTGTCTACTTCGGGCAGTCGCAGGTAGACTCAATACATACGCTTATTAACAAGACGTGCAACGTGGCAAAGGCAGATACTTATCAGACACGTTACAATAAACGGACACACTTCAACAAGCCAGTTATACTGAGTTGTGCAGTTCTAACTATACTGATTACCCTTTCTATCAGAAATCATCTGGCCCAGCAGGCGGCTTGAATAACCGGAGGCTTCCCTGATATATTTGTCCAATATCACCTTAAATATGTATAGTCAGAGCTGAAACGACTTCTCATGGAGGGCTGTTTCAGAAAAGAATCACTTGAGATGCAAACGAATGACGCCGGCAAATCAAACAGTATCGCGGAAGCTGAAAACAGAACCTAGTTCTTCCTAAAATTGCGTGTTCAATTCTGAGTAGGACGGATATGTAAATGTAATAGGAATCGGTTGGCATTTTGTGGGCTGGTGTGGCATCTCTTCCCCTCCGTCAAAACTCCAGGTGAAATATATCCAAACTTTGAAGCCTGCTCTGATAAATCAGGTATCAAAGGCTTCTCACTCTATTTGCAGCCATACACTGAACTTGTTCAACAGATAAGATTCTTATGGAGGTAAGGGGAGTAGACCTGAAAATTAACTTATGGTAGGAGGCAAACTAGGTAGGATAAATTGGAACGAAATTTGTTAGGGTTGGGCATCCTAGACTACCGCCAATGGAATTTGAGACATCAGTCGCCCTGCGTGCCAACATTCTGCGGCCGACGGGGAGAGTTGGACCCTGGGTAAAAACTGGCCCTAAGTTCTTTCCCTGCTTAAATAGGATAAGCTTGACATTATCAATGTTACGACGAAGCCTCAGGAATTTTTGCTGCCACATCCAGCGGCATCCTGTTTAACCTACACAACTTGCACAGCCTGCCGGAGCCTAGCTGCAGGACGAACTTATCATGGGAATCACGAGTGTCCCTCCAAAAGTCCGTGTCGCCTGCGCACAACAGAAGAGTTGGTGGTAAAATCAACGGTATTTCACTGATGCATAGGATGAACAGCAACGGTCCTGAAACTGACCCTTGCAGCTTCCACACAGAGCTTTTTGATAGTTGAGTAAGTGCCATTGACTGGGACTTGGAGGGAGCGTCCTCTCATATACGTCTTCAACAACCAGAGCTGTTTCCTTTTAACTTGGTACCACGACAGTTCCGAAAGTAACCCACCGTGGTTTGCTCTGCCCAAAACTCCTCAGAAGTTCAGCAGGATAAGGCCCAATCGGTCCTCAAGATCAACTGCTTTAGTCCACTTCTCACGGGCAGTTACTAAGTTGACAACGCACGAAAGGCCCTGTCTAAAACCGCGCTGTTGGGTGGTTATCCCTCCGTGCACGTAGATGTGTTGTCGGACGGTATCATCAACAACGCTTCCCATCAATTTGGAACAGATACTGAGAGGGAAAATATCTCCAGCTAGAGGTCAAGTTATACATAATGCTCTTGTACAGCGATATTACTTCGCACTGTTTTCATTCACCGGGTAGTTAACCTTGTTCAAAGGACTTTCGGAGAAAGTCACTCAGGTCTGTAATCAGAATATCTGCACGGCTCTTCGGCAATCTTTATAGTGTGTTGCCCAAACCCTGAGAAATGTTAGGTTCTTAAATCATATATAGACGTCCGTTGACGCAGGAAATGCGGTAATTATCATACTCTTGGACATGCGAAAGGCTTTTGATCGTGTGCATCATAGGCGCCTCTTGATCAAAATGGCATCGTTTGGCATACAAGACCCCTTGTATAGCTGGCTGTCGTCATAAATTGAAGGTCGCGCCCAAAAAGTCAAGATAGGAGAGCACTACTCAACGCCAAAATCAGTGGCTAGTGGGGTGGTCCAAGAATGCGTTCTGGGTCCGTTGCTCTTCTTGATGTACATAAATAACTTACGCGACGTTATTACACATGGCAAGTTCTTTTTGTTTGCTGACGATATCAAAATCGTTTACACATTCTGCCAGGGCAGTAATGTCAACTTCTGTCTAAAAAACATGAGACAGGACCTAGCGTCCTTGCAGTTGTGGTGCAGAACATGGCTGATGTCGTTCTCTCCGAACAAGTCGGACATAGGTGCTTTTGGTTCTAGATTACCCAGTGGTTCGGTCTCACTAGATGGTTGTAATATTGATGTAGTTATTTCGATCAGATATCTAGGAATACGGTATTAAAACTCCTTCAATTTCTCTAAACAAGTATGCTTTCAGGTAGCAAAAACTGAAAGAACAATAAGCTGTATCAAAAGACGTTCAGTCTACCATCTGCGAAGCTGATGCTCTACAAAATGAGAGCCCGGCCTTAACTCGAGTATCGCACTTTTATTTACTGTCATCTACGCAAGTCTGATAGGCTTGTGTTAGAAAACTTTCAACGATCGTTTAACAAAAGCTTATCAAGTTACTTTTCTTCGCTCATCTACGGACAGCGCTGTGAAAAACGTGGTATTGATCCGCTTCGGCTGCGTAGGCTAGAGTTAAGCCTCACGCTGCTTTATAAACTCATACATTCGGATGTATTTACTACAGCGTTTACCGTCCACTTACAACACAGCCCTCCATATAGTCTAAGAAATAAGGATTTCACCTTGCCAGCCCTGATACCCCGGAAAAATGTACGTACAAACTTCTTCCTTGCGGGGTATTCCTACATTTGGACTAAATTTCCAAATGGAGTCCAAGCCAGCAACAACATAGGGCGTTTTAAATAAGGGTTGGACAGCTATCTTACGTTAACAAACACATTGTCCATCTTCAAACTCTACGTATCCCCTAATGAACTTTTTCAGTGTGGTCCGAGAAACATTTGGCCGTCAGATACGAATCCCGTAGATAACCACCCCGCTGTCTAACGCTCCTCGGATTGTGAACACGGCGCTTAATAATGGGTTTAACAGAACGACGTCATGTGAGCTTTAGTTGTCACACGCTCATTTCATGTGGTCCTGCAAACCGCCGCCTCAATTCTCCGTATGTCCAAATAAATCCCGATTACATGGCAAAACACCACAACAAACAGCAGATAGGGTTATATGGTCTAATAATCATAGCAAAAATAATAATATCGTATGAGTTCTTTGCCAAAAAATTGCGCTGGCACATTGTTTTCCATAGTAAATGTTTGTTGTATGGTTTGTAAATATCTGCAGTGATCGCGCGTAACCCGGCGTGCTACTCACATATACGCTGAGAAATATTTATTATTATTATTATTATTATTATTATTATTATTATTATTATATTTTAGGCTTAGCAAAAAGAATGATATAACATATGTCCAGGTCGTTTAGGATAAAGCAAACACTGGACCTGGAGGTACCGCAATTGACCGGTAGAGTGGCTTCGGTGGCATTTTCTAACAGCATCTCCTCAAGCGTATCAGCAATAACTTCCGCTAACTCCTGGATGTTGTTGGTCAGGCCGTAATCTGTAAGCTGACTGGAAATGCCCAGCTTTATTGTAGATTTTAATACAATTGGTTACAGAAACACTTTGGGTTCCATCTTAATCGCGCCACCCTAAAGGATTGCAGTTAAACTTTTTTGTCACCACAGGCAGCCTCACAACTTTTTTTCTTATAGACTTGTACCGACTGTATGCTTCCGAAGTCTGTGTGCAACTGAACTGCATCTATGTATAACGGTTTTCGCCAGTGAGTTTCTTTTTATATGCGCAAATTTCATGGGACGGTTTATTGCTTTTATTGTCTCCTGGTGGTCTTGATGTAGTGCCAAAATACGCCGAGAGAGAATGAACAGGGTGACTTCTGCAGGTCCCTTAAAGCGTAATTGTATAATCCCCTTGAAGCAGTCGCGTAAAATTGGAGAATCAACTATCACCCTAGAAGAGGTACAAATGTACCGGGACAAAATAAGAGCGTGAGCACCACAGCCTACTAGCATTTCGGTCCTGAAGTTATCAACCAAACCAGTGTCAGCTGGTGGAACTCAACATATTTCCAAGTAACCTTAATTCAGTTGTCGTTCGTAGAAGCGATGCCACATAAGATTCCCGATCGAACTGAACGTCCACAGCTTTGAAATCGAATATTCGGGTGATTAACGTTGCCTGGAAATAAAGTACTATCTTAATCCAGTAAGTTGATCCTGTGTGCAACATTAGCTAGTTCGTCGTCTTGCAGTATGTCACTTGCGGACCGGAATTTATTGAGGGCTGAGGTGGGAGGCTTATCAGAACATAGACGGATGCGTACCTGAATGAGCTTGGGTCCTGAAAAAAATACTGGGTAGCCTAATTCTACGTGGCTTATGTGATTGGACGGGCAGGGTGCTACCAGGCCACCCCGGGTTATCGATCTCATCCTTTATCAGAACATTCAGGTCAGGTTGATTTGCAACTAGGTTTCTTACATGTGGTCTGTGTCACTACTCTGTAAGTGTCGTAATGTCGAATGTCTCTTCTTCCTGGCGCAGCCGTAACTTCGGGAGCTTATTCACCGAAAGCAAAATACTGGTAAACCCGCGGCAGGGACCACTTTGGTAAACTACTAACGCTCCGGAGGCTACAATCCGACTGTTTGCTATGATGACTCATGGACGGGTAACTGCTGTTAGTGCAGCCGAGGGTTCAGTTACAAATGGACCGGCGCAGACTCCCTGGGAGTCGGCGAGAGCAAGTTTTTGAGAAAAATTGTTCAGGGAGGCCTTTGCTGTTATGAGAGCTATTGGTTCAAGAGTCTGGACAGAAAGTGACGATCCCCAAAGTTGTCTCACTTTCCTAGGAAGCGCTCTGTGTACATCATAATAACCGAACACGTTCGACTTATGACAGTGACGTGCGCTAAGAACTATACTGGATATGTCAACCGTGAGATCTCCAACTCCCAGCAGTTCCGGTGTGTCTAAGTGGGAGAGGTGGTCCGATCTGGGCATTCCTATTACCATAGTACACATAACGTCCATCAGGACAGAACTATAATGAATCGTCCGCAGGTGTGGTCACCAACTTTCAATGACGTCAATGTTCGACCTGACTTCAGTCAGAGTTGTCGAAGGGTTCCCGACTTTCTTCAGATTCTTTCCAGGTGTGGATGGTTCGGTTTCAGGCGCACTTGCGCAATACCAGAACCTTAAAATGTGCGTGCTTTTGTGAGCGCTATCTCGCTGCAGTGAGAGCTTTCGAACGTTACTTTCATTGGGCAGGGAAGCTGCGTTACAGCAGCTAAGCTAAACCGCGGAAGCCACCACAGATTAGGTGACTTGTAGCATTCATCCAGTCTTGCTACATCACACATTTCGAATTTTAGGTAGCCGTCATGGTGTTCGCGTTCCACCAACAAGGTCGCCATTGATTCTGTGAGGTTTGAAACAATTACACGGCATGGGTCACCAGGGGGAGTTGGGTTTACATTAGTGACAAACTTAAACTCAGCGTCTCTGGTTCACCTCTCATTATCATTTGTTTCACCCTTCTTACTTACTTTACTGAGAGCTCCTGATTTCTTCGGTAACAGACCTTTCGCGTCGGAGGGTTTAGCACAACTTGTTCTTTTGTCGTTACTTGTCACTCATGGGCAGTGATTCACAATGTGAGCCACAGAAGCGCTACCAGGGTGATCGTGGCCAACGTTGAAGGAAGTTGTAACCTCAGTCTCTCTGGTTGGCTGCAGTACCTCAGCGGTCCCGATTACAGCCATTAGGCTTTCAAGCAGAAATGAAGGTCTATGAATCGGCGTAACGACGGTTAGCAGGCTGTTTGTCTGACAACAGACGTTACTGTTCAGGCTTTTGGTTTGTTACTGGACGTCACAGTTGTAGCGGAACAGCTGAAAGTGCGTCTGGCTTCACTAGTCAGACATTAAATAGATGGCAGTGCGTCAAATCCTATTCTGTTTTCATTACAAAGGAAAACGTGAAACTCAACATTGTCACTCGCTGACCCTTTATAAAACGCAACCGCGACTTGAGGGTTCGCATATCTTGTGACCACAGCGTTAATAACCATGATTAAATAGCCCTTGCTAGTTGGAGTTAACAGAGTTAGTACACTTCGTGCACAATCTCCATCTCCAGAGGCTCCCTCACATTTGCGACTTCGAGGAGATATACACTAGAAAACAAACTGAAGCGCTTACGGCCTTGTCAGCAAGCAAGCAAAAACAACAGTCCTAAACTTGTTATTGGGCACCGAAATGCAATGAAGACCACGAACACGGTGGAAGCGCTTCACTGAAATATGAGGGAGGTTACAGTGGCTTACCACTCCAGTGAGAACAAAGCAGTGGAAATGGAGACCGAAGAGCTTGCAGAAGGAGAGGATAAAATCCCATGTGGGCGTGTCGCAGACCAGCAGTTAGTTGGACTCCGGCTGATGAGTGCCGCAAAATCTGGTTAACAGTAGGTTTCTGTTGGATTCAGAAAGTAGACACCCCTCCCATAAGGTGCCTGGATCTGGAAACAGAAGCAGCGCACAGATCCATAAATCAGCAGGGTTGGCTCGAGGTCGCCAAAGTTTTCGATGGATTTAGAACTGCCGGAGAAATTGAGTTGGGCCTGAGTTCTCTTGCTGCAAGAATGTCGCCTTAAGTGCTCAACCTGTGGCAAACTGTTGTGTATTTTTCAACGTAAAAACGAACCGACCATCTTGATGTTGACCTTCTGATTTCCATTCACCTTGGACCAAGCGCACACATACCTTCTCACAACAGGTGTAACGAACTGTTGCCAAGGCCGTTCGATATCTCCAACAACAGTCTTATAAATCTATCCTAGTAGCGTACTAACACGGTCGATCACCCTCTAAGTGTTACACCTACACCAATTTCCGTAATGAATTGAGAGCATCATGAACGTTCGTTAGTTAACTTGTAAGAAGAGAGTCCCGTCTGGACTGCGCGCGTAAAATCTATTCACTGTTCATCTATTGTCGTTTGGTTACGGTATATTTCCGTGACTTTTTGAGCGCGGCTTCATAGTAACCGGCCGTTTGCAAAACGTGACGTTCAGAAATAAAACAGACTGATTTAAAGATCGATTTTTGACTTGAATGACAAATGTATGATCAACGTGATGAGTGGTGTTTGATTCTGCGATCATTTCTGAGGCTTGCTGTACTTTCGGTTCAATCCTGAAAACGTGTTATTCGCCCCAGATTTCTGTAAGTTCACTTTGCTTTCCGACGGTAGCTTACTTACGGTTGAACAGTTAGCGTTTGGTGTGTTTCATCGGTGTTATATTCTCTTTCATTTGGTTCAGGTAACATTATATTTCCAATAATTACCTAGATACTCCACTCTTATTTCAAATTCGTTGACAAACGTTTCTATATTAGCCGAAAAATCCAACCTTTCCCCTCCTTTCCGTTTGTTTGTCACTTAGCTCACCACAACACCTTTCGACTGTGCAATAATTGGCAAGTAAAAAAATAAGTAAATGACTACAATCAACCGTGGAGCATAAGTGTGTTGAATTATCGCAGGCCACTTCTAGTGGAAAGACTCAATGATGGATACATAACACGAAACAAGGCAACCAGAAGAGAAAGAGGAGAGCGGAACTCACCGGATGAGTGAATTACCATTAATTGTGTACACTTACAGATTCCTTGTTATTCATTCGTCCAATAACTCTGTTTTTGAGGTATAACCGACAAACTGGTACCGTTGTGCGAAGATATCGTAATTTCGTGGGGAATCGGTAGAAAAATGGGAAGTGTTCGGCACTTACTGCCCTTGAGAAATAAGCCGATAATCGTTGGCCATGAAGAAACGCCTACCGAAACATTCCCGTTTGGTCGCCTCTCGGGTGTCCTTTAAGTATGCAGTCAAGAACGTCGAAAGACACTCAAATGACAGTCAGGCAATCACTTAGATCACGGGCTTCGAATATATATATATCTCCCAGCGTTTCGCCGAATCGAAGATGGCTTCATCCTTGCATTTTTGATACTCAATTCTGCAAACCATCCGTGCGACTCCGTGTTTGGAAAGGCTGGTGGAGGCTAGCTGAGACGTCGTCCTCTCGAAATAGATATCTAATATGGCCCGCCAGGGTTCTGACATAGCGTTTCCTCAATGCCAGCTCATAGGACGTGAAGTGTTCTTCTTGTATACGTGATTTCCACCGATTTTAATAAATGTTTAGAGCTCATCTTGACAAATATGTCGCCTTAGTTTGAGTAATAAACCTGTGTTCCGTAATTCAGTCGCCACTACCGCTTTGCATCTCTACTCTTCAGAAGTGTTTTCTGCCTACGCCATCAACCCACCGATCCACTAAATATTCATTGACCCGGTCATCTGGGCTGACTCCGAACGTTGAACTAACGCAAAAGTTCTCAACCCTACTCTCAAAAGTGTACCAATGTCCCAGAATGGATGAACTCGAGCGCTCACGCCAGTATCAGATGCGGATGCCCGTGGAGATGAAAAGGTCTGAGAGAGCAGCCCATAAATGTGAGACAAATCACCAATCATTCTTCACGCCCAGAATCTCTCCACCTCAGACAGGTTCCGTCAAATTTACTTCATTCATAAGCTTTGTAACCCATTGGGTCTCCTGGAGTCACCTTCTGCCTCCAAAACGGCTCGCAGATGGCTCAATCCAGCCGTACTTCCTCAAATGGATCAGGATCATTCGGAACCATGTTCACTTTTAATCTGAAATCCAGCAAAAACTTTCGAGAATGCAAAACTACAAACCACCCCCAGTAATTCAGAAAAAAGGGGTCAAGGATCATCGGCCTTGGACCGGCAGAAACGGACGGAAGTTCCTACAGGAACGCTTATATGTGCTACGGCTGTGAGGAAATGGCTGCTACCCTCCAAGGAGGCATACGTAACTCCGTCGCAGTCTGCGTGCCTCTTCCCGTTATTAGAGCTGCTTTATTAGGCTCTCCTTGGTGCTCTCCTGTCACCTTTTGCACCCAGCCAAATGAGGAAGTAGTTCCCAAGAGCGTGTACATTAACTGACTGAGCCTTTTGGACAAACTACCAGAAATCGGATAGTTGGTCCACGATAGTAGCCTTCATATTCTTGACTTCGAGGAGACCTGACTTTCTGCAAATATCGATTATAATGAACTGTGTTCCTGGGTACTCATTGTGCTGGACAGACTTCTTCTGCTGACGCACAGTAGGCTATCTTGCCTTCCAAAACCACAAGCCTTCGATGTCAAATGTCATAGGAGTGTTTAACTCCACAAAGGAGTGCGACGCACTATGGTTCGAATTTCCAGCTTTGTAGTCATGGTACGCTCCTCGTCGGTGTTATGTACCTTACGCCGTCGTGTAGCGCATCTGAAGACGAGGCCCAACTTGTTACTGTAGAATTTCTGTCATCCACATGGCGTTTCTCCTACCGTCTTATTACGGAGAACTTGGCCGCACTTAAATTCAAATGTAAAGCCGGTTCTCACAAAGGATCTGATTGCGGTTTTTCTAAATTCAAGCGATGTTGATCATAAGGAAGCTCGGGCAGAGCAAGTCGGACTACCTACAAGGCACAGTCCAGAGTTGATGCCCTCCCTACTTGATAAGGTTCTCACGAGTGAAGCTCAGCTGGTAGATAGAGTGGTCATCAAACAACTGCCGGGGCATGGTGGCCATATGTCACTAGCCTTTGAATTCGTCTGTTACTGAATGAAAAAGCGGCAACGGGGAATTTATTTCGAAGTGACCCCAAAGCAAATTGAAACTCACTAAGACCACCATTAAGTAAGTCCATCCTCGCACCTGACTCAGCGAGATCAGCTAGCGGTTTCGTTGAAAGCGGATAATCAGCATGCCAGCGCGTAAACAGATAACGGAATAGCGGTTAGTGAAACGGCGTAAAGCAGAATGACGGTCACCGGTAATGAACGACGGACAACGGAGTATACACGACTAGTTCGTGACTTCAAGGCCGACTCAACCGTCCGAGGCTTATACATTAACACAGAGAAAAGACCGGCCTCCAGACAGAGCTATTTTACGTCACTCAATCCGAAGACAACACGGTCACAAACCAGACCATATCTAAAGGGTTTGTGACCAATCAGAAGACCAACTCAGAAGGCGGTCCAAATGAAAAGCCAAACAGCACAGCGATGTGCGTAGGCGGAATAAAGACCTGTGAGCGTCTAGACGCGTAGAGATTTGGCGCTGGGGTTGAAGGGCAAAGTGGCACACGACAGTGGCGACTATGAAGGTCACTCACAAGTGTACTCTCTGATCTTTGTCACACAATATTTTCGAGGAACTGACCAATTCTTCGACTCTATCTTTATTCTGTCGTTCAGGTAGCTGCCGAGGCATTTTCACTCTGATGGCTCCCTTCTCATATGCTATATCCGCGGAACGTACGTCGTCCTCTTCACGTGCGTTCTCATGTTTTCTCTGAACGGAAGTCCATACACAAGCCGGAGGATCTGGAATCCTTTTGCTTTGTATAAAACGGGTGCAATCAGGAAATACATGAACGCGTCTGTTAGGCGCAATCAAGGATCTTACTTGTAGCCCGCAGCAATAAATATTTCCTCCCCAACTGCATGCGTTGTAAGAGAAGAGCTTAGTCTTCAGCGTTTTCTTCGCGGCTCCCTGACCAATTAGCCTCTTTTGAACTCCAAGTGCTGACCGAGATGTTAAGAGAATACTATTTAACAGCCTGCAACGTGATTTCATCAAATTGGCACATAAAGATTCCGTAGGGAATCTCCCCACACCCCCTCTTGAAAACTGAACTCCCTGTGCCGGACAATCAGGTTACCTTTTTTAGATCAATCCTTATAATGCAATGGGACCGAACCCCACACATCCTCGGATCCTCCAGCAGGCGTTTATCAGTGTCACTCCGTAGTCTGTCTAAAGAGACGCTCAGGACCGGCAGCCCTCCGCTGGCATGTGGATAGGCCACTGTTGCACCTATGTTTAAGGCAGGCGACCGTCACTCTCCCAAAAGTTGCCAGTAAGTCAGCCCCACCAACATCTCATGTAAGATGATGGAAAGTCTGTTAAAACAGGCCATCCTCGAACGTTTCTTCTTGACCAGCCTCTTCTCTTTTGCTGCGCATGACTGTCTTCCAGACCGATCATGCACATGTTGATCTTCATGGATAGCCCGAGACGGCAAAGACAATGGCTACAACTCGGATGGCATGGTTGACTTTGCCAACGCCTTTGACCGTGTCTCATACGGTACTGTTGGACACAAACTGGAAGCCTAAGGCCCCATGGGGGTCCTCTGCTGCAATTACATCCTATCTTGCTAACAACTTTCAGAGTAAAACCCCGGTCGGACTTCTATTCTCCCTCCACGATCTCCGCCGGAGTTTCTCAAGTGTCCCTGCTTGGTTTGACGTCGTTCCTGACATACATCACTGACCATCCAGACCCTGTTTTTATAAATGGTCCTCCTTATGTGGGCGACTCGAAAATCTGGGATGTCTCTAATTTCAATGCATTGTAGACTGACCTTGACCGTATTAAATGTTTGTCAGGAGACAGGAGTCACCCTAAAAACATCAACTGTGCTCAGATGTCACTGGAACCGAACTCCTGGAGCTTATTCCTGATGCACAGTGCGCAGATTGCAGCAGATTTGGCAAAAACCGACCATGAGAAGGACTCGAAGATTTGGTTGTCGTTCAGTTCATCTTCCTCTTGTCACCACTGGATGGCCGCTAAGAAAGGGTTTGGAACTCTCAGATCGTAAAAAGAGCCTTTACCCGCATAGACAGACATGTTTTTCAAACGATTTACTGGGTCTATATAAGGTCGCTACTTGAGTATGCTAAATAGTTCGTATAGGTTGGCTTAATGGTTATCTCATGCGTCCAACGAGTGACCATCAAAATGGTCAGTGGCGTGCGGCATTTCTCTCATGCGTCTTGTCTTGAAATTTTATGAGATTCGAAGACACCGCGGTGACTCAATACTTACGCGCTTTTCCCCTATCATGGGATTGTTGTAGAAAATCCTTAACCCAGTGGCTGATAAGAGCTCTGCGTTCTCCGACATCCCATAGGGTCATCAACCACTGGAATGACCTATCATCGGAAACTGTTAACTGTTTTTCTAAGGGATGCCTCAAAGTGTTATTGGATTCCTGCTTACTCATGAGATTGATAGATTAGTATTTTACTTTCTTCTATTTGACCAATATTTTGATATGTTCTTGACACCGAGGGAGAATTGAATGTTCTGCGATTTTCCTTCAGCAGTGTCTCCCGACACCCACGGTTATCGGTGGCTTTCAGCTCTCTGATAAATTTGACGCTCTGTCTCCGACTAGCACTGCGTTGACAAGACTCACTCCTGGTGGGGGCTATTTATCGTCTCCGACGACGACACTCGTCTGGCAAGCCTGGACAAGTCCCTAGGTCTACAATGCTCTACTCATCTGCTTATTATGGGTGACTTCAATGCATCCAAGATAAACTAAGCAACAGTTTCTCAACAGGAATATGAAGGTGGATTCTCGGCTTCCTTATAAACGCCGCTACGACGGAGGGCATGGAAACAGCACGTCAGCATCCCGACGCGGCATCGTTTTGGTCATATTCCTTTAATGCTCGACTTAGTCATCAATAATGAGTGTCAATCAAGCCGCCATTTGGACACAGTGACCACTCTCTGTTAGCCTCTGACCTCATCTGTTGCTGGTTACAACAACCAGCAAAAAGGTCAAGAGTTTGAAACTTTAATCAAATTTCAATGGCCTGCGAAGCTACTTAGATTCACTTCTTTTTGGTTGACTCCGTAGACCATAACTACCGTACGTTTTAAAGCGCGATTCAGAAAGCGGACGACTCATCAACATCACGCAAACAGCTCATTTTCTCTTATCGGTCACCTCTTCCGCGCAGGATACGTCGTTTCCCTGATGACTGTTCCCATATATTTGCGGAGCAGAAGCTTACAGGAAAGTCAGAGGACCTGAGCACGTTCCACATTGCCCAAAATAGGTGTGGGCGGAAAATCCGAGAGCAAAGCAAACTCGTACAAGAAATGGTCCTCCTGAGAACCCGCGGAAACAAACACTTCTTATTCAAGCATATGGGACGACTAAGAATGAACAAGTCTTCGGCTCTTTCTTTGCGAGTCTCCCACGGGAATACTTTATCTGATTCCCTTGTTGTGGCCGATTTATTCAGGGTGTACTACTCGGCAGTCTAGAACGTCGCATCCCCGAGCTTGCATCCTGTCCTACCGCTGCAGAACTTCATGGAAACGCTGGTTACCACAGAGTTTTCCGTGCTAGGTGTTGAAGACCTTTTATTAAAGGTATATTCATATAGTGTAATGGTTTCTGACAAGATCCATCCCGGAATACTCAAGGAAGAAGCCGCTAGTCTGGCTGAACCCCCTTATGGGCTGTTTTAGCAAACACTCCAGACTAACAATCTCCCTAGCGCATGGAAAGAGCCGACAGTCACAACCATATTTAAAAAGGGTGACCGACACTCTCCGGCTAGCTACCGGCCAACCACACTTACTAGCACTCCGTGCAACATAATGGAGCGTCTACTAAAACGCGCCATCCTCAATCACTTCTTATCAACTACTTTTTTCTCGTCCACCCAGCATGCCTTCCTTCCTAATCGGTCATGCATAATAAACATCCTTATTTTCATGGATAGTCTGACGGAGGCCAAAGAAAATGGCCCCATCTCGAATGCCATCTTCTATTTCGCCAAGGCTTTTAACCGTGTCCCACATTGCCATGGAAACACAAGCTGGAAGCCTATGGCATTCAAGGAGAGGTTTTTCGCTGGATTACCTCTTCTCTTGATAATGGAACTTTTACAGTTAAGACCGGATCGGACTTTCCGTCTCCCTCTTCATTTCTGCGAGAGTTCCCCAAGGGTCAGTGCTAGGTCCCTTGTTATTCCCCATCTCGTCATCGACCTTCCAAACAATATATATAGCGACGTCCTCTTATACACAGACGATCTAAAAATCTAAAATGCCACTGATCCCAGTGTACTACAGATTGATCTCGACGCGATCAAGCGTTGGCCAGACGATTGGAGCTCCTAATAAGGACAATAAGTGCTCTCACACGTCACTTGGTTGAGACTTTGGCAATGCCTTCATGATTCATAGTGCGTTTGGCACGGTAGATATGAAAATATACCTGAAGAAAGATCTGAGCAACTGGTTGTTGACTAACTTGTCCTTCACGTATCACCATGAGATGGCGGTAAAAGAGGGAGTTGCCGCTCTTACACTGGTTAAGCGCACTTTCCCCATCACGAACAAGAAAGCGTTTCAACCGCTTTACGATGTTTATATAAGACAGATCCTTGACTGTGCGAACAAGGTCGGATATAGCGGCTTGAAGTAAGAGATTAGCTGTAGAGCTTGTTCGGTGCATGGCTGCCAAGGTGGTCGAAGGACCGAGCAGCGTTATCCAACAGTATGGAACATTTTTCTTTGAGTAGGTCTCGGAGAACGGTTCTACACTGTAACTAATGTCGATGGCCGGCGAGGACATGAAAAAAACTTTTCAAGTCTCGTCCTCTGACCTTTCTTAGGTAGCAGTTCTTTTCTTACAGGGTTACTATCTTTTAAAATAGCCTTCCTCCCGAGGTCGTCAGCGGCGCTTCTAGGGATCGTTTTGAAGCTTTGCTTGTATCTCATCCACCTGAAATTTCATTACGCGAGTAATCTTACTCTGTTCTTAGTATTCATTGTAATCCACAAGAGTAGTGCTCTACCCTGTTTTCAACGATCGCCTTTCAGATCAACAGACGCCCGCCGACACTGACCGAAGAAAGCTGACTGGATCCGGGAACCTTGGGCCCTTGCTTGGAACCTGTGTATAAATTGGTGAATCGGTGAATCGCTGAATACTCCCTGTAACCCCCAAAAGCGGCACTACACTGTTTTCAGTAGCTACTTCCTAAGTCAAAGATGACCACCGAATATTGAAACAAGCCAACTGGCCGGATCCGCGTGACTTAGGCTTCTAACCTAGAACTCGTGAAATTTCTGAAGACCGATTGCGGTTTCTGACCTTGGTTTTTATTGGTCCGCCTGGCCGAACGTCCTTAAAGGTAGAGGTCGTTGTCTGTATATAATTCCGATGCGTGCGTATCTGCCCCGCTTCGTGCCCGTCTCTTTTCCTCTCGTGGGTTCTCGGCACTCCAAATTTTTGTTTGCAACAATGTCCACCCACCGGATTAAGGTCACTAACCCAGTGATAGACATTGACGGAGACGAAATGACTCGCATTATATGGGGGAGAATTAAGAGTACCGTAAGCGTTATTGACATAATGACCGTCTCAGTTGATATTTCCGTTCGTTGACGTGGAGTGTAAATATTTTGATTTGGGGCTACCGAACAGGGACTTGACAAACGATCAGATCACAATTGATGCAGCACATGCCATCAAAAAGTATGGTGTTGGAATTAAATGTGCCACAATCACTCCCGACGAACAACGCGTAGAAGGTATTTTCGTTTTGTGACAAGTTCATCCATTAATTGAGAATTTAACTTGAAAAAAATGTGGCTGTCTCCGAACGGCACAATCAGAAATATACTTGGAGGCACAGTGTTCCGTGAACCGATTCTGTGCAAGAATATCCCTCGCCTGGTACCAGGATGGACACAACCTATAATTATTGGACGTCACGCTCATGGCGATCAGGTTAGTTTTAAGTTCTGATTAAACGTAGGTATCGTATCCTAGCGGTTAAGTATAGACTAAAGCTTTGCTGTTGCTCGTGCTGAGCATGTTTACCGTGCAAGGTCACATGACAGGCGATATCTGTACATCAGCATCAGTGTCATCATCGTCTTAGGGAGCAATTTGTCAGCGGTTCACTTTGATGCTTAACTGCCAAAAAGCTACGAAGAGGGAAGAAACAAGAGAAGGGAGAAACCTAGCCACTAACAATGGCTGCGTCTATGTTCAAACATTCAACGTTGAGGGGCTTGCACCTCGCAAACAAACAAACAAGTCGTAAGTGAAAGTATGGCGTCATCAGCAAGGCAGCTTTCATTGCTGCGCGTCATTAACTGCACTCACCACAGACAACTCGGCCAAACAATCACAACATTCACGCCCCTAAGCACAACTAGCCGCACCTAACGTCTCCAACCACGGACTCTGTGAGTCACGAGGCCTCCAGTCTGGGGGACAACCTCAACTTACTGTGGCCAGTCTGTTAATCAACGACCTCATTTTTTAAAATCTAGAACAACGTCTGTCCACCTCGCACCTTCCTTCAGTCATCCGCAGCGTTGCCATAGTTCTGTGTAACAGACGACTACTTTACATCCTTGGTACAGGGCTTAACCATCTAATTATGTGAAAATGTACGGGGCGGACAAAAAGGCTCTTTTGACAACCACTACCAAGCACCCGCTTTCTGACCTGCTGATGCCACCCGATACGAGCTACTGAACGCAGACATCGGTTTCAGTTTCCTATGGGTCACGGTGAGACTGGACCTTGACGTGGTGTGACGGCTTGCGCACCTTGATGACCTTTTGGGCTAAACTGGACAGAGTTACTCATACCAGGCAGGCCAACAGGTAGAGGTCTGACAAACCACAGTCTCCTGGTCCTC